>PVIU01010469.1:0-69381 GCA_004026605.1 Ondatra zibethicus | reverse complement strand
ATCACTTATGTATACTATCATATCTTCTTCAAATAGCAATACTTTGACTTCTTCATTTCTAAATTATATTCCCTCAATCTATTTTAGTTGTTTTATTGTTTTAGCTAGAACTTCAAGTACTATATTGACTAGCTATGGAGAGAATGGACAATCTTGTGTTTTTTTTTTTTTTTTTTTTTTTTTTTTTTTTTTTTTTTTTTTTTTTTTTTTTTTTTTTTTTTTTTTTTTTTTTTTTTTAGTGGAACTGCTTTGAGTTTCTCTCCATTTAATTTGATACTGGCTATCAGTTTGCTGTATATTACCTTTGTTTTGTTTAGCTATGTCCCTTGCATCCCTGATCTCTCTAAGACTTTTATCATGATGGGATGTTGGATTTTGTCAAAGTTCTTTTCTGCATTGAATGAGATGATATTGTGGTTTTTCATCTTTCAGTTTGTTTATATGGTAGATCACATTGACAAATTTTCACATGTTGAACCTTCCCTGCATCTCTGGAATGAAGCCTGCTTTGTCATCATGGATAATCTCTTTGATGTGTTCTCGTATTTGGTTTCCATGCATTATATTGAGCATTTTTGTGTCAATATTCATGAAGGATATTGGTCTGTAATTCTTTCTTCATTGGGTCTTGTGTTGTTTGAGTATCAGGGTGGTTTAGCCTCATAAAATGAACTGAGCAATATTGCTTTTCTTTCAATTTTGTGGAATAATTTGAGGAGTGTTGGTATTAGCTCTTCTTTGCAAGTCCGGTAGAACCTGCACTAAAACCATCTGCCTCTTGGCTATTTTTGGTTGGGACACACTTAATGACTGAATCTCTTTCCTTAGGGGTTATGGGTCTATTTAAAATGTTTATCTTCCTTTTTGTGTTATTTGGTCCTTATCTCTTTCAGCTTTTAATATTCTTTGTTTTGTGTGTTTAGTGTTTTGATCACTATATGGCAAAGGGACTTTTTTTCTGGTCTAATCTATTTGATATTCTGTGTGCTTCTTGGATTTTTATAGACATGTTCTTCCTTAGGTTGGAAAATTTTCTTCTATGATTTTGTTAAATCTGGACCTTTGAGCTGGGAATCTTATTCTATTATTTTTCTTATGTTTGATCTTTTCATAGTGTTACAGATCCCCTCGATGTTTTGTATTTAACCTTTTATTTGGCCTATATATCTACTACTTCTATTGTGTCTTTAACAACTGAGATCCTCTCTTCCATCTCTTGTATTTTGTTGGTGATGATTGCACTTATAGTTCCTGTTCACTTACCTAGATTTTTCCATTTCCAGAATTCCCTCAGTTTGTGTATTCTTTATTGCTTCTATTTCCATTTTCAGTTCTTGAACAGTTTTGTTCATTTTCATCAACGATTTTGTCTGTTTCTTGACTTTCTTGACATTCTTAATGGGATTTATTGATTTACTCCAATTTTTACTATCTTTCCCTCTATCTCTTTAAATAAGATAATTAAGAGAATAGTTTTTGTGGTTTTGTGTGTGTGTGTGTGAGAGAGAGAGAGAGTGAGACAGAGAGAGATACTTTAAATTTAATTAGGAGATATTTTAGCTTCTGCAGCTAAAATCCATGGATATATGGACAATGTTCATCAGCTTTCTTGGATTCTACCCAAACTCCTCTCCCTTTCTCTCTACCTCTATTTGTCTGTTTTACCTTTCCCTCTTCTCTTTTTTTATTTTCTTCCTTTCATATACAAATTCTATTTTCCTGAGGAAAAAAGTATCAGAAACTATAGATTTATGGAAACAATGGGTCTTTACTCCACAACAAGTCAGGCTCTTAGGAATCCTTCACATACCATGGTTAGAGTTGGTCTAACTGTACCACAATGCTCTTGCTCTAATCACTGTGAGAGTTCTCTTAGTTGCTCTGTGACTACTGACCACCACCATGGAAAGGTAGGATGAGACCAATCCCCCCAATGTCTAGGAAGTTGCTCCATTCAACTGGTTGGATATATTTTGAAGCAGAAGGTGAAAAATCATATCAGCCACAAAATGCATGACATGTCATTCTCTGTGTTGCATACTCTACATCAGAGCCTTTGCCAAATATATAGAATTCATAAAGGCTTAGCTAAGATTCTGAATACAGATGTCATCAATACTGCCTATATTATTTCTTATGTTTGCTCTATAAATATGTTTTGACTTCATAGAAGGGTATTTCCCTCTAACAGGTTTGTAGGAGCATTTGCTGGTAATTCCTTTAAAAGACATCTTGCTTTCTCCCAGTTATTGGTGTTGAATTTGTCTGGGTGCTTTCTATTTCAAGGATCTCCAGTAATTGACTTAAGGCCCATACAACTTAAAAACTAGTGGGTTTTTGCCAACAGCTGACCTACGGCAAGTTACAATCTTCCCAGATTGTCTGAGTTTGGCTTTTTGCATAATCTGATTCAAATTTTATGCCCTTGTCACATCTCCATTTAGATACTTTTTAATTAGTATTAGTCACAGTAATTACTGGCAATTCACTTTTTCAATTGATTTCTGTTGCTTATAAAGTGCCTCATTAAGTATGACTATAATTTAGTTTCCTAATTCTAGACTTGGTATAAACAGCCTATCCTCATGCAGTACACAGTGAGGATCCTGTTGATTTTTGGTTGGTTGTTATCCCTGAATCACAATTCAGTCATTGATAAATAGTCACAAGTTGTATATTTTAATTTTTTATTTTACAACATTTAAAACCAGACTATATTTTATGTATAGAAATATAATTTATATGTAAAATATTGTTAGACAAAAGAATAAGGGGGAATTGAGGCTAGAAATATTCTTACTCCAGAATATTTTCTTTCAATTTTTAGAGATTTAGTTATTTTATGTATACTAATATTTTATCTGTATGTATGTTTGTCTGCCACTTGATGCCTGAGAAGGCCATAAGAAGTGTAAGATTTTCTGGGACTAGATTGACAGATGGTTGTGGGCTTCCATGTTTGTGCTGGGAAACAACCCCAGGTCCCATGGAAGATTATTCAGTGCTCTTAACTGCTGTTCCATCTCTTCACACAAAGACTAAAAATAAAGTCATGTTTCTAATTGGGTCAGTGCAACAGTTGTATCCAATGACTAGCTAGTCATGCCTAGTTCCAGTTGCATTAATAGTTAATGGAACTAAAAAGAAAGCCAACTGGCAAAGCCACTGCTTCAAAGAGGCATATTTTTTAAATGAAGTAATGACTAATTTCTTTAATAATTTATACAATGTTTTAACTCCATACCAAACAAAACAAGGCACCAAGATATGTTGCTTTCTCTTTTAACAATTTTTTTTTAGCAAGGTGGTGTTGGCTTACACCCTTAATCCCAACACTTGGGAGGCAGAGGCAGGTGGATCTCTGTCAGTTTGAGGCCAGCCTGGACTACAATAGCTAGTTCCAGGACAGGCTTCAAAGCTACAGAGAAACCCTGTCTCGTAAAACAACAAAAACAAAACAAACGAAAAACAAAAAAAAATTACAGATAGTATTTATATGAGCCACTGAAAACATGTTCCTTTTTGCTATTCTGCCGTTTCGAATAAGACAAATGGTTCCAGGGTGTGTTAGGAACCCATCCACGCCACTGTCTTTCTGTGCTGCTCCTGAAGCCTCTAGGCTCAACTGCTCATCAGTTCATACTGTTATCACCCTATGTCACCTGGGGAGACATAGTTCCCCTAAATAAAACGGTTAGTGTTATGGTAAATCCTTTGAGATGAAATCACTGTAGGTAAACCTCTTCTCCTATTCATCTCATGGTTTCTACTGTATAGGTTAGAACAGCAGTTGCAATGCTAATTATATTAGTATTCTTATTTTTCTAAATAGACTTTTTGGTTTTATAGATTTTATGACTGCATGTGGAAGTTGATATAATTCTGTGGTATGGAACTTTAAAGAAAACATACATCTCCTAGGTTATTACTAGAAAGCATTCATTAATAATTTTTAAAGAGTATGTATTTATTTGTGTGTGTGTGTGTGTGTGTGTCTGTATGTATATCTGTATGTGTTTGCACATGTTAAGGTACCCTCAGCAGCACCCATGTGAGAGGTGACCTCAGAAGGCAGAGGACAGTGAAAGACCCCCTGGATCTGGTAGAAAGGCAGTTGTAAGTTGCCTGATGTAGGTGCTGACAACTGAATTTGGGTCCAGTTCCTCGGCATCTAGGCAGTGTAAGGCATGGGCTCCTTCTCATGGTGTGCACCTCAGGTTAAACTAAATATTGGTTGGTCACTCCAACAAGTTCTGTGTCACCACTGCCTCAGAACATCTTTCTGGAGGACAGATTGTAATTGGATACTTTTGTGAGTGAGTTGGTGTCTGGGTTTCTGTCTCTGTGGCTGTGGTGTGCCTTCTTGTGCCAAAGAGATTGGAACATAGAGGTGAAAGCTCCAAGCCCACACCAGCTCCACCTCTCTAAGTTCAATAAATTTTGATATTGTAGTCAAATGGTTCTTTCAAAAAATATATTGATTTTTATTTTTCAATATTCAAATTGTTAGGTATCATGAGGTCACTTTCAATGAGAATTTATTTCAGTTGATTTTCCCCACTCCACTTCTTGCATCCCCCTTCCCCCTTGCATCTCACTCCAATCTCCTTTCCTTTTTTGTGTCACATGTACGGCTTTGCTCTTTTACCTGATTCTTTCCCCCTCTCTTGGGGGTCTCAGTTACTTTCTGTTACTGTAATGAGACACCATGACCAAGACAACTTACAGAACATAGGGTTCATTGGAGGCTTACAATTTCAGAATGTTAGAGTCCACAAGCATCATGGTAGAGAACATGGCAGCAGGCAGGTAGACATGGAGTTGGAGTAGTAGCTGAGAACTTGCATCTCATCCACAAGCAAGAGGTAGAGAAAGCTAACTGGGAATGGAGCAGGCTTCTGGAACCAAAGCCTACTCCCAGTGACATATGTCCTCCTCCTACAAGGCCACACCTCCTAATCCTGTGCAAATAATCCCACCAACTGCAGACCAAGGATTTAAACATATGAGCCTATGAGGGAAATTCTTGTTCAAACCACCCAGCTTAGTCTTCTTTTTAGTTTTTTAGTGTTTATTCATATGTGCTTCCATTCAAGAACATACATATGTCCATTACATGCTATGATCTGCATATAAGAGAGAGCATACTAAACGATTCATCTATGTCACTCCCAAGGAAACACTCAGGATCTGAATCCCACCACAAGGATACTTTCACATCCGTGCTTGGTTCTGCTGTGTTTGCCATAGTTAGGAGATGGAGCCAGTCCAGAAGCATATCAAGTTGTTCTTAATTCAGCTCACTCTCAAATTCACCCGAGGCAGTTTTTAAAATGCAGATTCATGTGACCTACCACAGACCTAATCAGAATCTCCAGGAATGTAACAAAAGGATTGAGATACTCATCAGTGTGTGAAAATTAGCGGACAGAGTCAGCCTAGTCGCAACATGCCTGATAGGTTATTTGGTTTTGTCCTTCACACCTGTGATGGAGACTCCGTAGCTCCAGACATAGATTGCTCCAATGTTGGGACATATTATTATCTTTTAACACACAATCTTGATGTATCTGTAACACACAGGCCAAAAAGTGCTAAAACTACATTTCCAAAATTTCCTTGCAACTAAGAACCTAGGCGTGAAATAAGGTCTACCAACAAGATGTGCTTGCATCAGTTTTAAAAGGCTGCATAAGAAGGCAGCCTGGTGCCTGTGGCTCCTTACTGTCACTGTTAGCCAGGAGAGAGGTGATTTTTTAGAGACAGATTCTACTGTTCTTTTTGTTATGGCCATAGAGGTTAGTATGTGTGGACATGGTAATGGCTGATTAATCTAACCTTAGAGTTACTGATTTGGATATTTGCTCTCTAGATTGGGGATATTCATAGACTGCTGTGCAGTGACTGGATGATGGCTGTAGTGTTAGGCTATTATCACAGTGATGGACTTTGGACTGTACCTTCCTCATTAGGGTCTGTTCTGTAGTATTCTGGAGTCACCTGAGAAAGCAGCCTAGAGCCTTCTCTTTTCCTCCTCCCACCAACCCTGTGATTATAATACTTAATTCTTTCTGCTAACTCTTTTTTGATAACTCAGTTTTACTTAACAAAGAAACTAAAATCCCAGGAAGGAGGTAACTTGTGCATAAACACACAGTTACCTATTACCATGCCTCTTCGAACTGACCTGATTTCATCAGAAACACAATTCACTGCCAGTGGTGTGGTGGAGACAAAAATCCCAGGCATAGTAATTCCCAACTTAATTTATGATGTGAGCATGTTTCCTAGGGAGACAAAACCCATTTACGATTTCCTGAATAACTTATGAATGGGATGTACGTGTGTTTGTGAGTTTCTGCACAGGCCTGTTGCTAGACTATTCATGTACACAGGAGACTAGAATAAAGTGCATTTGACTTTTATCAAGGCATTTTTCTGACTAATACCTTGGTATATTACCTATTAGTCGATTCAGTCTCCAGCACATGTGTATGTGTGTGTGAGAACGCACATACACACACACATGAAACACATACTCACACATACATACACAGAATCTACTGTTTTCCTTAACACAAAATTATATGTGTTTGTGAAACTATTACATTAATTAAGAGAAATTTAGAAAATGAATTTATCTCATTCATAGAGAAATGAGTAGAGATGGAAATCATCATGCTTAGTAAAATTAGTAAGATTTGTAAAGATAAATGCCATGTTTTCTTACTATGCAGACCTAAATTGAATTCTAAATACACATGAGTATGTGTAGTTGTCTTATTGTTCTAGCTAAGACTTCAAGTGCTATATTGAATAGCTATGGAGAGAGTGGACAACCTTGCCTTAATCCTGATTTTAGTGGACTTGATTTGAGTTTCTCTCCATTTAAATTGATGATAGCTATGGGCTTTCTGTAAGCAGCAATTATTTAAGTATGTCTCTTGAATCCTTAATCTCTCTAATACTTTTACTGTTGTCTGTAGCTTTTGTCCTGCCCAATTCCTGTAGTCGTTAAGTCGCAAAGAATCACACAGAGGTCTACATTAGTTAAAAACTGATTGGCCTAGTAGCTCAGACTTCTTATTAACTCTTATAACTTATATTAGCCCATTATTCTTGTCTATGTTAGCCACATGGCTTGGTACCTTATTCAGCGAGGCAGTCACATCTTGCTTCTTCTGTGGCTGGGTCACAACTCCAGACTAGGACTTCCTTCTTCCCAGAATTCTCCTGTTCTCATTGACCCACCTCTACTTCCTGTCTGGTTGTTCCACCTATACTTCCTGCCTGGCTACTGGCCAATGAGCATTTATTTAAAATAAAATTGACAGGATACAGACCATTGTCCCACAGTACTTTTACTATGAAGGGGTATGAATTTTGTCACAGGCCTGATGTAGGATGTCCTTCTGTATATGTGTTGCTTTTATTAGTTAATGAGTAAAGCTTCTTTGGCCTATGGCAGAGCAGAATGTATCAAGATTGGAAGAGATATATAGAGAGAGTAGGTAGAGTCAGAAACACACCATGTAGCTGCTGAAGGAGAAATATGCCAGCCAGAACCTCACCCAGTAGAACAAAGTCTCATGGTGATACACAGATTAATAGAAATGGGTTAATTCAAGATGTAAAAGCTAGCTAGAAATATGCATAAGCTATTGGCCAAACAGCATTGTAATTAATATAGTTTCTGTGTGATCTGGGCAGCTGGGAAATGAACAAGCAGTCTCCACTTACAAAGTGGCACCAATCTAGGCCAATTATATCCACATAAAACCTGAAAGAGCTTGGGAAGGAATTCTTGACCAAAAGAACAGAGTAAAGCATGCTTCTTGGTAGCAGCATTTTTCTGTGGTGCGCTCTATTTGCTAGAGGCAAACAGAGGTGTGATTCCTTTAAGAGAAGGTTTCCTGACTCAGCATTAGCAGCAAAACCTGTGCAGCTACTTTAAGAGCCAGCTTCCTTGTTCATGCTGGCAGCACAAACTCTGGATCTTCAGGAGGTCCTCCATACAGAGAGTCTGGATTATGCATTTTATTGTGTTTTCTTTGAATTTTTTGACTGCAGAGAGACATTTGATTGTGGGGGCTGTTAAGCTAAAGCAACACAAAGATATCTTGACTTCAAAATTAGAGTCTAAGGATATGTAACTTTGGAAAAGATGTTCTGCTTTTGGTTCAACAGAAGATGAGAACCTGTGGATTCCTTTCAGGCCAATGTGGTCTGATAGAGCAAGACCCTTCAAAAGGTCTCCATGAACCTTAAAAATACTTCACCCAACAAACAGCAGAAAGCAATTTGGAGAAAACTACACCCAAAATTCCAAAACTATTGTTTATAAATGTTTTCATTTAAAGGATTATAGGTGATTAATGGTCACAGTCAATTTCTAAAAAATAAAATAAAATCAGGGGTATATGATATCGAGATGAATATTTTGCATTGGTATGGATCTTGGTCTATTGATGCAGATTTAAGGTCTATTGTTACATTGTGTATATGTATATTTTTACTCTTGTTTAAGGTATTATGTTTATACAGGTCATTTAAAAACGTAATGTATAATGAAAAATTACAGATTAAGAGATCATCATCTATAATAGTCAAAATGTAGTCACATCAGTTAGGTTTTCTAGATGTACAGAGATATATTTCAGATAGATGGGTATTTTTCAAACCTTTCAAAGACTAACAGATTATGGCATTTAAAATGTTTTAACCACTTTGACTTTTCTTGACAGGGAGACATTTCTGCTTCTGGCAGCACCAATTACTTCAAAGAGGTTAATAGACATTGAAGAAATTTGTTATGGAATTTGCCTTCAATGTGCCCATTTGGGCAAGAAACTGCTCTTTCTTGGACTGCTTGATGGTATGCTGTATAAACTGGACATGCAGGACTCACAAAAAAGTGACTTTTTGTATTTTCTAAAACATGGAATTGTCCTTCAGGGTTCCTACTTTACAGAAGAAATGGCCAGACATTCTGCAGGACACAGAAAAGAACAACTGATGAACTTTTCCATCACAAGGCAGAATAGATCTTCAAATTTCCTGCTTCATGGAAAAGTATGTATACTATGAGCCTATAGGCTGAAGATGGATGCAACAACATTACAGATGAACTTTGTGTGACTGTCCAGGCAGTGAGATATCTCTGTCAATTTTAGAACTTTGGAAGTTGCTTACAATGCACTTCCTATTTACTTAGGTAATATTATATCCTTCTGAGGTCTTTGAAGAGTTGAAGACAGATAGTTATAGTTTTCCTTAGTTATGGTAAGATATAAATTAGATATAAAACTTCAGACTCACAAAGATAGGATAGATGATAGAGTATTTTTCTTAATTTGCCAAATGTAAATGGACTAAATATTATAACTATAACTCTTGCTTGATAACTGTTTTGTATATATAATTTTACTATGTTAAAAATAAAACTTTCCTTTTTAGTTAGACAGAAAAGGGGAGATGATATGGGATGTCCTTCTATATATGTGTTGTTCTTTTCAGTTAACAAATAAAGCTTTTTTTGGCCTATAGCAGAGCAGAATATAGCCAGGTTGGAAGAGACAGATAAAGTTGGCAGAGTCAGAAAGATGCCATGTAACTGCCAAAGGATAAAGATGTCAGTCAGAACCTTACCCGGTAAACCACAGCTTCATGGTGATACACAGATTATAGAAATGGGTTAATTCAAGATGTAAGAGCTAGCTAGAAATACACATAAGCTATTGGTCAAACAGTGTTGTTATTAATATAGCTTCTGTGTGATTATTTGGGTCTGGGTGGCTGGGAAATGAATGAACATTCTCTGTCTACAAAGACCTTTTCTCCATCTAATGAGATGATGATGTGGTTTTGGTCTTTCAGACTGTCTAGATATTGGGTTACATTTATTTATTTATATATGTTGAGCTATCTCTGCATCTCTGGTACGAAGCCTACTTAATCATAATTTTGTTGATTTATTTTTGTATTCTATTTGTATTTTATTGAGAAAATTTGCATCTATATTCATAAGGGAAAATGGTTAGCAATTCTCTTTCTTTGTTGGGCTTTTATGTACAGTTTAGGTATGAGGGTAAGTTTGCCATCCTAAAAAGATGGGGGAGGATCAGGGATGCTTGATTTCATAGACTACAGTATTTCTTATGATGTATACTAGTGCTGATCTTGCACTTAACCAGGTCTGATGTCTCTTTAGTACTTTGGGAAGGAATGACCAAGTCCTGAGATCTGTCCATCTCATTCTGTCTCCAACTTTTGAAAACTTACTATGCATTAAAACATCAGATGAACAGAAATTACTACTAATGTCAAATAGTCCAGTGTAGAATAAGAGTTCTCATTCTACAGCAGCAGACCTCATGGAAGACAGTTGCCTCTAGAGTTTGGTCTACTTGTAGCCCTTAGGTTCATGCTACCAAACTCTAAAGTTATTTTAAGGTAATGAAGTCTGATCCTATCTGTAGGCAGACTTTTCTGCCCCTCCAGCCAGTTTCCAAATAACCACACAGAAACTTACTGTAATATAATAAATGTTCATCCAATAGCTCAGGTTTGTTACTAGCTATCTCTTATAACCCACATTTCTTATATATACTCTGCCAAGTGTGGCTCAGTACCTTTTCTCAATACAGTAAGTTCATCTTCTTCTCTCTGCATCTTGCTATTATGAGACTCCTCCACTTCTTCTTTGCACTCTCCTGTTCTCTGCAAGTTCTGCCTAACCTCTACCTGGTCAGCTTTTGGCTAGTCATCTTCTTTATTAACCAAATCACAGTGACATATATTCACACAGTGTAGAGGACTATTTCACACCTAGCCCCAGAAGAAGGATTTCCTTCCTTTGGCTGTCACTACTTCAGCTAAATTTCTTCTTCTAGGTACTTTTCAGTCTGTTACTATTCGGCTGCCTCCAATGGCTGTCTCTCATACAGGGCTGCGGTATGTTGATTTCAGGCTCTCTGCTTGATGGTTCTTTCATGTTTGTATGCTCTTGGGGTTAAGTACCTGATTTGATAGTAACAAGCTTAAGGAGATTAGGGCTGGACACCTACCTCATAATCAACAGCAATAAACCAATAATTAGAACTGTAGAATTCTGTTGACTGATCAAAAAATAGCACCCAACTCATATCTCGGTTCCTGGGCAGATACATGTCATCTTGACATGACCAATAGGCTATTAGTTTAAAAACTACCTAAACCTGATTCCTAAATCTTATAAAATTACTATGAAGAAGATTTTCTAATAAAGAATACAAGTGCATCATTGCCCCTTCTATAAAAGTTGGTAGAAATGGTCCCAAAACAAAACAAAATAACTTAAAACAAGTCATTTAGGCCTTTAGACTGTAGACAGCTCTTTCACAGGCTTTGAAATATACTAAGCTCGCTAAAATGTAAATTTAATTGCTACAGTGGTCTCTCTGGCCCTTGTACACTTTCTTCTGTGAGTGTGTTCAGCTTTGCAATGGTCTTATTTACCATCGTCAACTTTCAGCCCTTGAAAATGCCCCACTTCAATTTGGAATTTATTCTATCTTTTACATTATACTTTGTGTGTCTTGTCTAAATTATTTGATGGATAATGGGAAGCCAGAGTGGGGTTCTGATGATTCCAGGTGGCTAAGTTTTTACCAATATGGTCCTTCTTAAGATGGTGCCTGGACACAGCCCTCTGAGCTATGGAGAGGCACAAAATAGAATTCTCCATTGCTTACCTGTCCCACCAGGGAAGTTGCTATCTTCCCAAAACCTGCAGCAGGTTTTAGAACCTGTGATATCTGAGTCTTTTGTTCTGTGGATGCAACTGCAAATCACTTTTCACCAGAGCCAAATGGCTCACCTTTCTCTCTTCTCAGCAGGAAGCTACCTGGCTAGAGTTCTTCTATCTGCTTTATTACCAACCATTTCCAAGACACAATTGACAAGTAATCTTTCCCATTGCCCCAATCGATTTCATTAAAAGACATTCTTATATCTCTATAGTTAAATTCGGGACACTGGGGACACTTAATTAAAAAGGAGTTGGTAGACCTTTAGGTAAAAATAAACACACACCTTAAGGCAGAGGAAGAATATGAATTAATGTAAGAAAGATAGTACACAGTATCATTAGAAAGTGGTTCCACCAATAGTATTTATAGGTAATTTGCTTAATTCATTTTTATTGAGTTTCTCTTATACGCAAGACAGACAATACAAAAACAGGTTTCTAGCCATTGTTTAGCATGTCTTTTAATGGGACCAGTGAAGAAAATCTGACTGGTTGGATAAGACTATTTTGAGATGAACCCAGGATGGTCCACATTGATCAGAATGTACTTTCCAAAGGACTCACAGAGTCTTTTTGTTTATTCAGTATATACTCTTGCTTGAGATTGCCAATAATATATCAGTGATTGATTTGCTGAATATTTTCCTTTTGCAAAAATCAGGCAACTGTTTGATCTCTGTCATTTGTGATTTTTAAATCCTCTGTGATTATTAAAGATTCCTTGGTATGAATCAATAATCCAATTTGTAAGATAATTTCTCATTATCTTAATTTGAAGTTAAGTAATTATTAAAACATACATATATTGAGGATTCTGTGCTCTGGTAGACTCTGGGATGTCAGCAGTGAACAGAATATAATGCTTGTGCTCAAAGATTTGACCTTCTTACTGAAAAGTAATTAATTATAATAAATCATGATGTTACAAGGTAACACATGGTATTGTCGATACCTGTGGCAGATGGAAGCCCTCCCAGAAGTTGTGGCAGTGTCACTGTGTAGGGCAGCCCCCAAGGGGTCTGACTGGCAGGCTTGTAATATCCTTCTCAATTATTTTAGACTTCAAAGTCCTCAATCAAGCCCAGTTCTGCCTTTTGGCTCAGGCTGTGATGTTTCAAAGCCAAGTAATTGCTAAGTTTTACTGTTTCTCACCATCTAAATCAGCCCTGTCTTGGTAGTCTATGAAATGTTCGTCACTTTGCTCTGATGCACTTTAACTCTTTCCGTCCTCACTCTTTTGTTGCTTTAAGCAACTGTTTTGATTCATCCTCCCTGAAACAATTCTTTTTTGTTCTCTTCTTATTGTGAAATACTTGATTTACTGCTTTTTTCTTGTTTGTGTACCTTTTAATCTCTTATACAGAAACTAGGAAAAAATAAAAACCACTGATTATTACAAAATGTTAGTGTGGAAAGCAATTGAAAAGGGAAGAAAGATTGTATGAGCCAGGGAGGTCATCATAGGGAAACCCAGAGAGAAACAGTGGATCTGAGTTCATGAGAGCTCATGGACACTCGACCAAGAGTTAGAGAGCCTGCATTGGACCCATCTAGGCCCTCTGCATGTGTATGACAATTGTGCAATTTTGTCTCTTAGTAAGGCTTTTAACAGTGTGAGTAGGACCTCTCCCTGGTGCTTAATGGATTTTGTGTAACTTGTTTCCCATGCTGGATTACCTTGCTGTAGTATTATGTTCTTGTACCTGTAAATATTTGTCTCTTGTATTTAATAAAACTCTGGTTGGTCAATAGCCAGGCAGGAAGTATAGGTGGGGTGACCAGACTAAGAGGATTCTAGAAAGAGGAAAGTCTTAGTTTGCAGTAACCAGCTAGACACAGAAAAAGCAAGATGAGAATGCCTCACTGAGTAAGGTACCAAGCCATGGCTAAATATAGATAAGAATTATGGGCTAATTTAAGTTGTAAGAGCTAGTTAATAATAAGCCTGAGCTAATAGGCCAAACAGTTTATAATTAATATGAACCTCTGTGTGTTTCTTTGGGACTGAACAGTTATGGGACCAAGGGGGACAGAAACTTCCTTTTACATTACCTGGCCCCACCTCAACCTAAGGGGAGGAGCTTGGAACTGCCTTAACTTGATGTACCATGCTTTGTACAAGTCTATGGGAGGCCTGCCCCTTTCTGAATGGAGGTGGAGGAAGAGCAGATGGGTAGGAGGGGATAGGAAGAGAGGAGGGAGAGGAAACTGGTTGGTATGTAAAATAAATGAAAAAAATCATTTAAATAGTAAAAAAGAAAATAACAGATTTTGAAAGAGAATATTGAAAATTCTTGTCTTCTCATCACATACATTTATATATGTCTTTATGTACCTTTATGCACAGGGCATCTTTTGTTCATGTGTGGTGCTAGCATTCAAACTCAGGGATTGCACACACTAAACAGGCGGTCTACTATTGAGCTATACTACCAATCCAAATGTATTCCCTTGTTACCTGTGGTTCTCCCTGACCTTATGTCATAGTCAGCTATAAACTTGATTTGAATGGCTAGTCATTCATTGTTGGAAATTGAAAATAACCTTGTAACTCAATCTTTGAATATAGTTATAAAATATGAAAAGTGTAAAAATACCAGAGTTATTGAAAAATATGTCAGTAGCTGATGTGGCTCTTTAAAAGTGGTTCCTCCAGGCAGTTGCCAATCAGTAAGTACTAGAGGAAGGAAAACCAGTTTTCTTCAAGATGAAGAGCATGAGATGCTAACCCATGCTCCAGTATCTGATCCTAAATCTGTGCACATAAAGACTAAGTGGACTTTGTGAGTATTAAAAAACAAAACACATGAAGTTGTGAGGAAAAAGCAGTTTATGGATGGAGTAAAGAAGAAATTGTAGAATAGGTAATGGGTATATTCTATCAAAACGTATTATATGTATGTATAAAATTCTCAAACAATAATAAAGGAAGACAAATTGCCCTTCATTGAGCATTCATAGGAAGGCCAGAGGTTGAAGTGGGATGTTTTCATGGATAACTCACTTTCTACCTTATTTTTTGAGACAATGTCTCTCCCTTACTGAAACCAGAAGTTATTGATTTGACAAGAGTAGTTGGTCACCCAGCTATAGAGATCTTTGTATCTCTGTTTCCCAGTGCTGTGACTCCAGGCATGAGCCTCTTGGTAAACCATTATTTCTTCTTAATCTGGTGTTGGTGATCTGAAATTGGTACTAATGCATAAGTATCCTCACTAGAGAAGTGAGGGTGATAATCTCTAATAGTAGCTAACTTAGAAAGGCTATGATAATTAATTAATATACACTCAGGAATATAAACCAATCTTATTCCAAAAGAGTAGCTTTCAGAAGCATAGTGAGTCTGTCTCCTTTTTACTTCCTCTGTTATTGTGTACTGAGCAGAGCCATGGTAGGGGAGGCCTAGATGAAAGTTTGTTGTCATGGTCACCACTGATGAATTTTGTGAGGACCTCACAAAAGGATGCTGGCAGACTAAAATGATTCCTTAAAATAATCTTCTGAACCACGCTCGAGTGGAAGGCAGCACATACTGGAGCATTTGGGCAGCACACATTGGCCTTGATGGGAGGGGGGACACAAAGTTTGCTGGGAAGGGAAGGGGGGTAGGTCTTAGAAGAGGTGGGGAGGGAGGTTGACTATGATCACAGCACACTGTATGGGATTCTTCAAGAACTCATCAAAATTTTAAAGTGAACTTTGTAAGTGATTTTGAGATTAAAGATGCTTTCGGCCCTGTCTGAGTTTTATATGTGAATTGGCTTTAATTTTTAAATCACATTGCTCATGTTTCCTTCTCTTCCTCCCTACCTCCATCCCATATCAAACTTTCTGCAGTCAAACTTTTGATTTTTGTTGTTATTGCTGTTGAAATTGAATTGATAGTGGGATTTATACAGATGCCATTAAAAGCACCCCTGCCGAGGTCGAGTTTGAAGGGATGTGATGGGCAGCCTCCCTGTGGAAATGCCCCTCATGCTTTCTATGCTGCGTTAGGGTAGGATAAGCCTCTGTGTCACAGGGACCTGTACTCAAAACTAGATTTGCCATTTACTAAAATGGCAAACTACTTAATCCCCCAGAGCCCACCCCATTACTACAATAATGTGAGACACGTGGCTAATAGCAGCTCCCTCGTAATTCTGTTGGAAGAATGAAAATAAATGACAACCAAAGGTCTGTCTCTACTTCTTCTTCCTGTTCTGAGAAAATGACTCAGAAGACAGAAACACAGATGGATACTGGGAGATAAGTGTGTTTTTAACTTCAAGATTTTTTTTTTCTGGAAATTTTTCTTGCCGTTTAAGATCAACCTGCAAAGCACTGGACTTTTCCTTTTACACTGTCACGCCAACCATAAAACTTTCAAAATTTTCTCCAGTGTCATGGATTTGCCAGTCATCATAAATGTTGAGAAAGGCAGTATTATTGAGACAATGACTTTGAGATTTTCAAAGAACCAAATTGCCGTGAAAGAGGCAGTGTGCAATGCACAGCTGCTGCAGCCACCTCCAGGTGCATCACTTCCACGCTTCCCATGCTGATGGAAATATTGATTCTGACTAGTGGATGGCTTTGAATTTTAGGTCTAGATAAAATTACAAAGAGACAATAATTAAGCAGTGGAAACCGAGGGGCCTGGGGAGCTAATCAGCGTATAGGAGTCACAGGGATATAGTGGGCAACTGTTTGTTACTACTGGCTTTGAGGCAGGTGTGCGTACATGTATGACCTTTTATATATGCAGGGTGTTTCTACACAGAGGCAAGCATGGCTGCTAAACTCAGCCTATCTGCTCAGTGTTCAGCCTCACTGAGGATAGTTGAACTGTCTGTGCTGCATTTCCTCTGCTTGTAAAATAGGGTTGCTGATAAAATCTGGGCTCTGAACGGATTGGGAAAAATAAGCGACTCAGTGTGTGTGAAGCAGTTAGCTCCTAGAACAGTCTCAAACTGTCATTATGAAAGTGTATGCCTAGGCCAATGCCAGGGAATTGGCTTCTAGCTCCAGCCTTTACAGACTGGCATTTGGAGGCTTATGTAATATGTTTTTCCTTCTGAGTCACATTTCCTTCATAGGAATATGTGAGGATCAAGATAGCGTGGAAAATATCTTCCAGTTTCAGGTGTAATTGCATGACATGCTTTTATATTTTTTCAATCAGAGAATTATCTGGAAAAATGTAAATTTTCTGTTATCAAATATAGTCCTGTTAGAAATAAGTTTATCCCTCTGTCTTATTTGTTTCTTCTTCTCCTTATGTACAAATATGTGTGTGCATGCATGTATATGTGTATATATGTATATGTGTATATATTTATATGTGTGTATGTGTTCATTTGTATGTGTCTGTATATATGTGAAGTTTGTCCCTCACTCATTTTCCTTCTTACTTTTAGTGTCAAGGTATCTCACTGACCTGTAGCTTGTTTGTTTAGTTAGGATGGCTAGGCTGCAAGACCCAGGGATCTGCCTGTCTCCCATGTCAAGGATTACAAATTCATGCCAGCTTTTATATTTTATATCTTTATATTTTATAACAAACATTCAGTTTTTATGGCTTGGAATTGACATAGCTGGTCATGCACAGACAGAATAATGATATTATTAAGTTTATCAAATTTTAATTTTTATTTATTATTTATTTTTATTTACTTTTTGAGACAGGGTTTCTCTGTAGCTTTGGGGCCTGTCCTGGAACTAGCTCTTGTAGACCAGGCTGGCCTGGAACTCACAGAGATCCACTTGCCTCTGTCTCCCGAGGGCTGGGATTAAAGACATGTGCCACCACCGCATGGCTAAGTTTATCATTTTTATATGAAACAGAAAAAATGAATGATCCTAAAAAGAAATTTTTGTAGATGGATAGACATTTATTTATATGAGTGCTAGAGATGGAAGTTAGATCACCATGCTTCTTTTGCTTGCATCTATTGACCAAGCCATCTCCTCAACTTTCTCATTTTTAATAATTTCTCTTAGGAATACAGTTCTTTGAACTGTGTAAAATGTGAATGGCATAAAAAGAAAAAAAATGGACAAACACAAAACATTGTGCTAACTCTGAGCAACAGATTCTCATTAAATATTTAAATTAAAAATGTAGAACCTTTGATTAAGAAAATGTGTTGATTGTGTTGAACATGATGTTAATGAATTAGACTGTGATCCTGTGGTCTACTCTGACAGAGGGGACCTAAAGGCACAGTCATGAGAGAAAGTGTGTGTGCACACAGGTATATTTGTATGTCTATCTGTCTACAAAAATTTCTCTTTAGGATCATTCTTTTTCTGTTTCATATGAAAATGACAAACTCAATATTAATATTTTGTCTGTGAATGACCATTTATGTCAATTCTAAGTCATAAAAGCTGAATGTTTGTTATATGGCTTGTAGATTAATATGAAGAAAGTTAATACCAGTCTATAGTCTATGTTCTTATTTTCTTTATAGAGAAACTTACAGAATGTATTCTTGCCTTATATAATGTGGCATTTGTTTCTCTGTGTTCACTTGGGCAGCACATATACTAAAACTGGAGCAACACAGAGAAGATTAACATGGTCCCAGTGCAAGGATGTCATGCAAATTTGTGAAGTGTTCCATAATGTTTTCAAGTGGGAGGGAAAAGAGGGGGATGAAGGAGGGAATATTGGGAGAGATATATAAAATTAATGGCCATTTCAGGGATATTATGGAAACCTAATACAGTAGAAACTCCCTAAAATATATACATATATGAAGGCGATATGACCAAAATCACCAAATAATAGGGGAGGCACAGCTCCAAAAAGCCATCTCTTGTCACTAAGTAAAGCTTCCTGTATCAGAATGGGTTATATTTAATTGCGTTATTGACTAAAGGGCTCCCATGGGAATTTCCAAACAACCTAGCTGTTGTCAGGACTATAGGTTGCTCTCAGCAAACTGCCCACAAGTTTCCATTGCTGAAGACAGTACCTACATAACTCATTAAACATGGGAAAGTCAAGCAGGTGTCTACATAAAGCCTGTACCTCTATGTTCCAAGTCTTTGATATGGGAAGGTACTTTGCATGCTCCCAAAAGAGAAATGTAAGAGCTGGAAGGGAAGGAGAACACCAAGACAACAAGGTCCTCTAAATTTACACGAGCTAAGCTCGTGTGAACTCACAGAGACTGAAGCAGCATGCACAGAGCATGCAGGGAGTTTACTGTTTCTTGGGACTCTTCAGTGTGCGAACGAGTGGGCCTCTCTTTCCTGTGCCCTCTTTTGTGCTCTTTTCCTTCTGTTTGTTTTGTTCAACTCCAGTGTATTAGTTTTGTTTCATTTTGTTATTAGCCCTTAAAGGCCTGTTTGCTTTCTAATGAGAGACAGAAAGTGAATGGACCCAGATGGGATGAGAGGTGGGAAGGGAGGAGAGGTGGGAGGACCTTGGAAGGGTAGAAGTAGGAGAAGCTGTAATCAGAATATATTATGTGAGAAAAAACTTATTTTCAATAAAAGAAAAAAGAGAAAAGAGGATAAAGGCATAAAAATAATGGTTGTAAAATATTACTCTTAATAACTTCCCATCCCCCACATAGATCTCAGACAAACTGCTGAGAATAGCTGGGTTTAAATCCTAGATTTATCACTTACTCAGTTTGAAATTTGGCTCTTATCACATCATTGTGCCTCAGTTTCCTCAAATATAAAGTAAGGACAGTCATAGGAATTGCTTCACAGGGTTATTGTAAAGGTAACAAGTAATAAAAACAAATGCTAAGAAAAATTTCTGGAACAAAGTAAGCACTTAGTTAATGCTGTTATTGTTACTACACACATACATGAACACACATGTATACACATATGAACACACACACAGCAGTCTTGATTGTATCTGTGGTCTGTAGTTTCCCATCAGAGACTATAAGAACGAGGTCTCATTTAATTACATAGCATATCAAGTATAATCATATACCTTTTCTTGGACAATGTTTTGCACATTTTTTTAAATTTTTGAGATTGTATTTTTTGGATTATGGAATGATATTTATTAGAGAATGTATACTATAGAACAGAAAGAATATTTGATATAAGTGAAAATCTATTTATAGTTAATATAGTATGATAACATGGAAAAACAAAAGAAATGTCTTGTAGTAAGATTTTCTGAACTATGGATAAGTGGGAGGGTCAAGGAATTGCTCAGACAGAATGGTCTGGGACCTGAGAAGTGCTTACTCAAGGCTCAAATCCATAATCTAAAAGCATCACCTTGTACAGTTATACTTTCTTTGGACCACCATCTCCCAGATAATTACACAGAGACTTCTTATTAAGTATGAAAGCTAGGACTTCACTTAGGCTTGTTTCCAACGAGCTCTTATAACTTAAATTGACCTGTTTACATTAATCTACATTCTTCCACATGGCTCGTTGCCTCTCCTCAGTACTGTACATACAATTTACCCTGCATCTCACAGGTGAATCCTGTCTCTGTTCCTCCCAGAGTTCCTATCTCTGCCCAGAAGTCCTGCCTATCCTCTCTTGCCTAGTTATTGGCCATTCACCCATTATTAAAACAATCAGAAGGTCCTTTGGCAGAGACACATCTGCACTGTGTATAAAAAGATTGTTCCACAGCAACTCTGGGTGCCTCTTTTGGTTAACAGTGGCATATTCAATATATTTTTGAGTTTTCTCATTTCTGGACAAAACCAGAAGATTCAAACAAATTCTTTCATACACTGTAGGTGGTTTTCAAAAATAGTTTTGGGTGGAATAATCAGGAAAGTGAAGGATAAATAGAAGAAGCCAAATGTAGTTCTCAGTATTCAAGCATTCAGTTACGGAGAAAATCTTGCATAGGAAGCTATCTGGGCCAATCCAGGTGCTGACTCAGTCGTCATCTTCCAGTTAGTTTTGAAAAAAAAAAACCATGATTTTAATGATACTCAATGAGAAGGTTGTTCCATTTCTACTGCATTATCCTTAGGAGAGGGCCTTTCACTGTGATGGCCACTGTTGTCTTTACCTGCATCTTTTTTTTTTTTCACACCAGACTCCAATACATTAGTCAGGGAACCTGAAGCTCTCTCAATATCATTACAAAACGTGTTATCTCTGTAAAATTAAGTGGCATCTTCTCCAAATGAGATCTCTGATCAAGGATTTAAGGATCAAGATTTCTGCTATCCAAAGTCTTTTACAAGAAATGCCAGAACCAAATGGTCTTCTCTTGGGATACCTTATGAGTGTGTTACACAAAATTGAAAGTTTATCTTCCATTAATCATCACACATGTGTTTATCAAATTGCATGACCTTGAATGTTCTGTGGAAGGTGAATTCCTTAAAACCAGGATTAGGATATGATTCCTCAAAAAAATTATTATAGAAATTCTTGTTGAGAACTTTCTTGAGATTGCATTTTAATTATTTCATATCTCCCTTCCCTTTACTCTTTCCAATCCTCCCATATACCACGCTCACCGTCTTTCAAATGCGAGTCCCCTTTTTTCACCAGCTGTTACTGTGTTTTATATTATTTAAAATCTTTATGTATTTAACGAGATTGTGTTGCTCCCAAAGCTAGTACAATGTATATTTGTTCTTTTCACTGTCTTTTATTTACATTTGCAAGATTTAAAGAAAGTTATTGTTAAGGAGTGTTACTTCAAATATATGTTAATGGATCAATTGTCTGAAAATATGACAAAATTAAATGTTTTGGGGTAGTTTGAATGTAATTGGCACCCATAAACTCATAGGGAATGGCGCTGTTGGGAAAAACCTGGATAAAGTATTATGCTCCTGTAATCCCAGTCTGAGGAGGTAGAGGCAGTGAGACCTGGAGCCCAACTGACCAAGCTTATTGGCCTACTACTAAGCTCCAGGACTACAAAGACCCTGTCTCAGAAAAGCAAGGGAGATGACTGCTGAGGAACAACGCCAAGGCTGACCTCCAGTCTATACATGTTCATGTGCACATGAACCTACACATAAAATTGTATCCACATGAGTACGTGTTCCCAATCAAAATGACTCTACACAGTGGAGGCTGGAGGGCCTGATAGAAGCGTCCACGTACCACACACCTGATTTTGCAGCAGTTAGAAATGGCAATGAACTAAGGCCTTTGAGTGTAGATGGAAAGAAAGAGGTGAATGGATTTTCCCATCAAGCATCCTGTCACCAAGTAAAAGAAGCATGTCCACGAAAATAAAACACCCAAGTTTTGAGGCTTCTGATCTCCAGATCTGTATGGTAAAACTCTGTGCTGTGTTAAGACATAAAGTTTCTGTCTATTTGTTACAGCAGCACTTCAAAACTGGTACAATATAGTAGCGCTTTGTTCTCCTGTTCAGAAAGGGGTATTTTGGATGTTCTGTAAGTATCATGAAGAAAAGAATACTATGATCAATAATTAAATTTTGTGGGCTATTAAGTGTCTCAGAAGATTATGTTCTTACAATTGCAACCTCTTCATCTTCTCTGGGGCAGTTTTATGAAGCTATTTATTTTTTTGGATGACAGAATATGTTTAAAAGTCTTCTTCCCCCAGGAATATGACAGTCTCAAATGCCCACATTTTATGGACATTTTATGGTTTAAAGTGTCCCAGTTTCCCCATAACCCTGAAGTAAAAATTGAAATCTCCTAGAAATAATGTATTTTACTAGTCCCCAGAGATGAGTTCTTACTCTAAAGAGCGCCATGGTGTTCGAAAGGAATGGCAGTCCGTGAAGAAGAGAAATTGTTCAGTAGTGGACCTTGCCTTATGGACTTCCTCCCAATACTCATGCCTTCCTGTGAGCCTACAAATAAGGAGACGTCATCAATCGGCAGTGTAGGGTAAGGCTTCTGGTTGTAGAGCCTGAAGCATAGCTTCTGCTTTCGTGCTGAAAATGTAGTTCAATGCTTCTGTGGTCTAGTCACCATCTGTATCCAGGGACGAGGCTGCCCAAATGCACAGAGAGTTTTAGCTCAGTGAGTGCTATTGGAAATTCTGTGTATGGCTTCCAGTCATAGCAAAACCATGTGCAAAGGAGTATGAACCAAAGCTTTTGAGACAGAAATACTCACCGTACACACATCTCAAGATTCTACTTTTTCTTATACTTTTAAAATCTCACAAGGCCTTTTTATTTGTTTCATCGCTGCTCTCATTTTATACAGATAAACATGGAGATATCTTTGTAAGCCTCACCCTGACCTCATCACGATTCGAAGCTCATGGCTTCATAGACTAGACCTAACTTCAGTTACAGAAGATCTAGGAACATTAAGGAATAAATCATTGAAAAAATAATGAAGTTTACCTGACTTCTAAGGATTCGGTAGGAATTGAGAGAGTACAATGATGGAAGTTTTGTATAGATTTGTTTGGAAAGAATATGTGAGACAGTTTTACAAGAGCGATTGTGAACAAGGATACAAGGAAATGTGATGGCACCAATTGAAGATGAGTCAAAGTTTACCTGTCTGAAATTAAGTACACTAAAGAGAATGATCAAGTATTGGCTGTACATAGGCTGTACAATTGGCAAGAATGTCCTGTACTGTGATAGAGTAGAAGTAAAATTTAGGTTTAGCTGAGACAGTAAGAGCGCCATCCAATTCTTTTTTTTTTCCTGAGGCTCATTATTGTCTAGTCCCAGGATGGAGCCTCTATTTTATTTGTTTTGCTAGAGGTTGTTGATGATGTTATACAAAAATGCAATCCTCATATAATTGTGAGCTAGGAGATATGGGAATTTGGGATGTGAGACAGTCATAGAAAATCTGTAATTGGGGCTAAAAATGTCCCTGGAGATGAAGACTCAATAATTGGACTGAGTAAAACTCAGTAGCCTGGAGGCCCTTTGCATGAAACGTAGAAGAATGCTTCCATGATAGGAAAACCCTCGTATACCTGTTAGTTTTCATGCTATTCCCAGTGGCCATTAGCAAGTGGGAACAAATAATGGAAACCTATGATGGCATCCATAGTTGATATATGTTTGGGCTCTTTTTACAGAGATACTTCTATCCATATTCCATACTAAATGTAGTATTTAGGGGAAACTGACATTATGGAAACAACTTTACCCCATTTCTTAAGAAGACTGTTTTCTTCCATACTTATTACCAAGGGCTACAAGTGCACCCACAGAACCACAACACAAAATTGAAAATTAGCCAAAACCCCCAAAGCACATTAAACTCTGAAGAAAGTTCACCTGCAAAAAAGAAAGCAAACAAAAAACAAAGAAACAAATACAAACAAATGCCCAGATAGCACTTCTTAAACCTACCACGAAAGTATGTACAGAAGATTTGGAGGATCATGCATCCTTAGAATCGAGCAAGGATTCACCAAGTAACCTAGCTCCTTCTGAACTTAAATGTTCTTGTGGAATTGATTTCTTGAAGAATGAAGCTGCAGAACCTTCTTTTCCATCATGTGACCTCAATTGTGTAGTGTGTGGACCTGAGCTGGGATAACCCTATGACTAAAAGGAGGAAGCTGACTTTGCATGAATGTGGAATTTGGCACATAATCAGTACCATAGTCACCCTGTGAGGTAGATATTTCTGTTCTTATGCTGTAGAGTCTCAAAGAGTTTAGATGCTCACTCTATGGCTCCAGATTTTAAGGGTTGGAGCTGGGATTAGAATGTACGTTTTAAGGCAGAACCCACTTCACCGCAACACACCAATTCCAACTTAAAGCCTGAGAGATATAAACAGGCTGAGTTGTTCCATGATGTCAACTTGACTGTCCATACACTTGTGATCTTTATTCATTTCAGAGACCATAAAGCAGTATCTCTAAGGCAGAAATACATTCACCATGATCGAAGTGAACAATAATTACAGAAAAATGGAATATGTAGTTGAGAAAATGGCTATCATGAAGGCTGTTATTTGAATAGTAAAGGTCTTTGAATGCTTGTGTACCTGGGTGAATCAAAATTTTTGTTCTGCTACATATTAATTCACCAGCTAAAGGCTTTACTTTGTTTCTATGCACCTATTTGTGTTTATTCTCTTATCTATGAATTGAGAATAATCATTTCTACTACTAAATATTATGCAAATTTTCTTAATATTAATAAAATTTAAAATTCCGTGAATTAAAAAAAAGAAGACTGTTTTCTTAAAGACCAGATATGTGGGGACCATATGCATGTAGATGATCCTGTGTTAAATAACTATATGATGTTTGTAGAAATAGGTTAAGTGACACTTTGGTCATAAAGAAGTCAGTGCTCCTTTTTATAAAATCAGTTTTTCTTTTGTCATTTTACCTCTCAGGATGTATAGCAGCATCCCAACAGCTTTCTTCTGGGTAATGTTTTACATTATTTTCCTAGTCCAATCTTATTAGAAAAAGATGAGACCAAGCGGGATAGTCCCTGTATTATCCAACAAGCTAGATAGCTGCTCTCTCTTTTTAAATAATTGGGAAATGCTGGATGTAAATTCCTTTGAAATTAGCATAATATGCTATGTTTTATTTTTAATATGCAGGAAATAGTATACCAGGCTCCATTATGAGTTACAGAATGATTTCATTAGCATAATTGAGACAGATGCTATTTCTTCTGATAATAGGTAAATGTGCAAAAAGATATTAAGCTACTGTCTTCAGATTTTTTTCATGCTGCAATGTGTTTTCAGGCAAACAACTTTAACAATGATGTCCAGGAGCATACAGTCAACAGGATAATAAAACAAATTAAATCTTTTCAGCCGAGTTAGACCTCCCTTGGGAAGCACCAGGTTAGAAAATTAGTCATTTTTTGTTGGCAAATTAATGAGATATAATTGGAATAAATTGTTTCCTTCAATATTTTAGTACAATGGCTGCGGCCTCATGAATAACTAGACTTTGTTTCAAGGCTATAACATGGGTCCAAAATGCTAGGGATATAAAATGGGTTTGATTTTAGAATTGGGAGTATATGTATGTATTAAGGAGATCTCTTGGTGATAGTACCAAAGTCTGCACATGACATTAATTTATGTTTCATAGGTACTTTAGGCACACAATTGAGAGCAGTTAAAGTAGTATTTTTAATGTGTCCGAATTGTCACTATAACATGTCATATGAGAGTACCACACATTATTCAAAGCTTAATAGTTGTCTTAGTTAGGGTTATTATTGCTGTGATGAAACACCATGACCCAGAGTAACTTGGAATAGAAAGGTTTATTTCACTCACAGTTCATGTAACAGT
The DNA here is from genome assembly GCA_004026605.1 of Ondatra zibethicus. Lineage (NCBI taxonomy): Eukaryota > Metazoa > Chordata > Mammalia > Rodentia > Cricetidae > Ondatra > Ondatra zibethicus. Next base: position 43,401 of record PVIU01010469.1, on the reverse strand, counting down.
TCATAATCAAAACTAGCAAGGACAGGAACTCACATAGACTAGGAACCTGGAGGGAGCTGATACAGAGGCCTTGGATGGTGCTGCTTCTTGGCTCACTCCCCATGACTTGCTCAGTCTGCTTTCTGATAGAACCCCGCCTAGGAATGGCATATCCACAAGGGACTGGGCCTACCCCGTCAACACAAAGAAAATGCTGAGGACACCCAGAGAGTATGGACTACAGAATCAACTAAGCAGAGTGCATGAGGGCTCAGCAGAGACTAAACTTGCAATCACTGAGCCTGCAGTAAGACTCCAGAAGGATATAATATTACCTAAGTAAACAGGGAGTGCATTGTAAGCAACTTCCAAAACTCTAGAATTGGCAGAGACATCTCGCTGCCTGGACAGTCACCCAAAGTTCTTCTGTACTGTTGGGGCATCCATCTTCAGCCTACAGACCCATAGCATCCAGCAGACTTTCCCATGATGCAGGGAATTTCAAAGACAGTTCTGCCTATATTGGCAGTTTGCCAGCCACTTTCTTTTGTGTCCTGCAGAACATTTCTTAATTAGCGATTAGCAGGGCTGGGCTCAGTCCTGGACTTGTGGTCCTGGGTTCTTTCCTGAGCTAATCAGTTTATGGTGTCTTTTGATGAGCACACATGTCATATTTTGATGAGTTGAATGTATAATTTCTTTTCTTTAGTAGTTATTACTTTATGCATAATTTTAAAGAAATGTTTGTTTAATACCATGTTTACTTTGTACATGGTTAGTATTTATTGTATCTCAGTTCATGCTTCATCTCACATTATAACTATTTCTTCAATTGTAGTGTGCCTACTGCTCCATAAATTCATTATAAGTTGAAAATATTGTAAATCAAAATGTATTACCTGCACCTAACTTATTATGGATCATACATTAGCTTAGTGTACTTAAACAGGTTCAGAACACTCCATTATCTTACATCTGGCTACAATGATCAAACCATGCTCAAGGCCTATTTTCCAAAAAGATTTATACTATTTATTGAATAATATACCAAAAATGCTGACAATCTTTGAAAAACAGGGTTATTTACACTCCTGATTATGTTGCTAACTAGAGCTGTAGCTTATTGCTGCTACCTGGAATCATAACATAATTGATCACTCTGTAGGAGAAAGAGAAAAGTTCAGTGTTCAAAGTATGTTGCTCTTGAATGAGAACAACTTTCTCACCTTGTTAAAGTTGAAAGATTTAATTAATTTAAATCTTGAATCTCTAGCGGTAAATCTACAGGAACTGTCTGTGCTTTTCATTTATAATGTAGAATACAGATGACATTTTCTCCCATAGGTTTTTTTTTTATTTGATATGGAACAATTTTTAAAGAAAGGCTTTTATTTCCCCCATGGAGTGATTAATATTGTAATGAGGATTAAATTCCATGTAATTAGTCTATTCTGTTCCTTTGACCTATTTGCCTGCTATAGGTCAATGTCACACAGAGTCATGTAGGCTATTCTATATTATCTCAAGGATAAAATAAATGAGTGTATCAGATCATCATTTTCAAGAAAGTACATTCTGTTTGTTTTATATTTAGATTTCAATGGATTTTAAAATTTTAAGAATATGATATTTTAGAAATACTGAGTTTTCTGGTACACAAAAACAGTGCACCTATAATTTGGTCTTAATGTGTTTTCAGAAATGCTGAAAATGATGAATTTTTGGCATACAAGCTCTCAGCTAAACTTTGTGCTTAAGAATAGCATGAAATAGTTCCGACTTTATCTTAAACACAGTATTATAAGTGGTCTAATAAGCTCTGGTATTTTATTTAAGCATTCAAAGGCCTTTAAAGGAACTCAGTGAATAAATGTGTAATGTTTTGTATGCATTTATTTACCCACATTTCTGATCATTTTTATTCTTTCTGGAAGATATCAATATATTCATAAATTTTGATTTCTGTCAGCTAAATAACTCCTTACAGTGTTCACTAGTATGATCTCCTGCCAAGAAGTCACCTCACCTGTTGTCATCCCATTGCCTGTGGTGATATATTGTTTGTAATGAAGCTTTCCTGGAGATCTGAGTGCGGAGATAGCCACTCTTTGACCATGGAGTCCAGGCAGCCGTGGCACACATCTTCAATCCCAGCACTTGGGAGGTGGAAACAGGAAGAGATGCGGCTGGGTGGAGAGAGGAAATGATAAGGCAGGGTGGAGACAGGAGCTGGGCCTTTTTTGGCTGAGAAGTTGGCAAGGTAAGGATGGCTTGCTCTTTTGCATCTATGTTCTTTCAGCATTTACCCCGACATCTGACTCCTGATTTTTATTATTAAGACCGATTAGAATTCATGCTACATTTACCTTTATCTGAAAAACAATACCTTTTTGTTGTTGTTGTTGTTTATAAATAGTTGTACTGACAGTACTTTTCTTTCCATATCTTCTGGATTCCATTATTTCTTACAGAACATTATTCAAAATTCATATGCTTACTTTTTTTGTAAGGAAGGGGTTCTTTGACTTCTCTGAAGAGGACCCTTTTAAAACTATGTTGAAGTGCTTAATTGAGGTTTCTTTGATTTTTTTTCTCCATTTTAGTTCATAGAATTTTGAAAATTCCTGCCCATTATACAAAATATTAACCTCATTCAGTAAAATTTTATCATTTTAATCATTGGGCTTTTGTTCTCAAATTTTGATGTGATTATTTTAATTTATATTGATTTACATACTTCATTCTGTATGATTCTAGCTTCCTTAAAAATTTAAAATTTCTTGCCTGTTTTTTCTTTCAATTGTTAGTCAAATTGTCCTCTTTGTTCACATGTATAGTAAATTTTGATTATATTGACAGGGCATTTTAAACAGTGCGGTGCAGAGTGAATCCATTAGCATCTTGTGAGGAGTGTGGATTTTGTTTCCATTAGATTCTTTCTTGTTTAAACTCAAATTGTAAACTTGGCACCTTCCGTGATAAGAAGGATCTGAAGCCTCTGTTCTGAGTCTCTCCTGTGGCACCATTCAGCAGGTAGCCTGGTGACGGCTGTGACTGAGATGGTGTGAGCATGGATGGTTTTCTCTGCCATTGACTACACACTGATGATGGCTGTGGGAGAGATGGTATGTGCATGAATGAATTACGGACTTCTCTATTTTTGCCTGATTTATTACTGTCTTCAAACAATTTGTTTTATTTTAATATTTTGTCACAATCTGTAACTATAAACCACCTTTAAACTTAATGCAAGCAGCTTCAACTTTGCTAAAATGAGAGCTCTAACCATGTGTTCTTATATTAAAATTCTATAAAATTTTTAGCATAATACTGAGGCATTTTTTTTCAAACTACCTAAATGAATCTACTAATTAACTATCTTCACAATATAATCTATGGTGAATATCTGCTCCAGACAATGGGCCTGACTGTACTGAATTATCATACTTGGCATGTCTATAGAATAATTTTACTAAGTTATTATTAAAGTCGCCCATAATATGAATAATGACTTGTATAGAGAAGTATATTATCAGCCACCACAATTATTTACTATTATAAATTTATTTTGTCACTATTTGTAGACCTTGATATGAGCTGAATTTTCCTTAAAATGAGATAATCTTTCTCTTGAGAGATAGTCTTGAAATTTAAGTCCTTCCACTATCTGAAAGTGGATTTCTGATTGAAGGTGTGTAAGTCAGTCAATCTAAGTCAAAAGGTCTTGTCTTAGTCACAGTTCTATTGCTGGGAAGAGACACCATAACCAAAGCAAATTTTATGAAAGAAAGTATTTAATTGGGGGATTGCTTATAATTTCAGAGGTATAGTCCATTATCATTATGGCAGGGAGCTTGGCAGCATACAACTAGGTGCTGGAGCAGCAGCTGAAAGCTTCATTCTGATCTATGGGCATTGGGAGGGAGAGGGAAAGAGAGAGGGACAGAGAGATAAAGAGAGACAGAGACATTGGACTTGGCAAAGGTTTTTGAAATCTGAAAGGCTACCCCAGTGACATGGTCCCTCCAAAAAGTCCACACCTCCCAGTCTTTTCAAATAGTGCCACACCATGGTGATCAAGCATTCAAATCTATGAGACTATGGAAGACATTCTCATTTAAACCACCACAGGTACTAAGTTCAACACTATAGCAATACTAAAATTAGTAACAATTGAAAATGATTATTTGTTGACCAGGGTTTCTGTCCTGCCTGGTTCCCACAGTCGTTAAGTACCAAAGAAATCACTCAGAGGTCTACATTAGTTATAAACTGATTGGCCCATTAGCTCAGGCTTCTTATTAACTGTTATATAGCTCATTATTAGCCCATTATTCTTATCTGTGTTAGCCATGTGGCTCAGTACCTTATTCAGCGGGGCAATCACATCTTGCTTCTTCTGTGGTCGGGTCAGGACTGCAGAGGAATGGGCTTCCTCCTTCCCAGAATTTTCCTGTTCTCATTGACCTGCCTCTACTTCCTGTCTGGTTGTCCCACCTATACTTCCTGCCTGGCTACTGGCCAATCAGCATTTATTTAAAATATAATTGACAGAATCCAAACCATTCTCCCACACCAATTATTCATGTGTACTTGGGACTTAACAAAGAGGATGAGTCTATGCTTGGATATAGATCAACCTAGGAGGCTGCTATGAATATCTTTTTCATAGTTCATGAAATGAACAGTGATATCATGCATATTAGTGGTTTCTCTCTATGGAATAGTCTTTCTACCATATTAACTGTGGGGAAGCACAACCTATGTAGTGCAGGCCAACTGTTTGATTCCCTTTTGGCTGCAGCAAAGAGCCCATCAATATTGCACATAAACAGTATATAAATGTTACTTTATTATGTGATCAGTAGCTGCAGTTTAAAACAAAAGTTGTATTAAATACCAAAAAAAAACCCTATTTTTAATCTTTTGCTTCCCAATAGGGCTTCTAAAGAGCACATTATGGTGAAAAATGAGGCCTTCTTGCATGTATCAGAGACTTTACTTCTCTGCTGATGCCTTAATTTTTACTCAGGAAAGAAATTATTGACAATTCTATAGCACAGGTAGAATAAACTCTCAAAATTATCTAATAGCATACACAGTCAACCCTGGGGAATTGCCCAGCAGTTTTGTGGCATAATGTTACATTTAAATATGCTTTTTAATTTTCCAATTATGCATACCCATGGGGAATCCTCATAGCAAACTCTTCCTCTAGAGGAAGGGTAAGATGACTTCCCAGTTCTAAAGGAAACTGAGGAGTTTCAGCAAACTTGAAATCACTGGCTTTGCTTTAGGAGTTTGAATGTAAATACTCACTTCCCAAAATCTGTTAGAGAAATTACAGTATTCAACATGGCAGTCATTCTCTGATAAATTTATACATCTACATGGTTTCCTTACAAATCTTCAAAAGCCAAAACCAAACCCTGATGCTACCAAAAGAGCCTTTGAAATGGATACAATAAATAGAAATGTATGATTTCATAAATTTATATAGAACAAATAACAGATTTGGAAATGATATTTCAGTCTGCTTCAGTTCTTCAAGTAATACCTTGAGGGCTTGCATATTGGGAGGGCACATAGGAACACATGAGGACTTCAATGTAACCTGACCTATTATCACAGAAGCTCTGAAGACTGGGGGCTCCTTTTGAGGAGGAGCACACATGTCATATTGTTTAAAAATGGATGTGGGGACAGATTCTAACTTGGGGAATCTTTCTCTAAGGCATAAAGAATCACCACAACTTGTTTTCTTTTATTTGACCTTGCTATCTGTCTAATGAGTTGATTCCATAGCACTCTTTATAGACAGCTGCTTGGACTACACACTTGTCATTTACCATCAGATAGAAGGAATATTCTTTTATTTCCAGCAGCAGAAACATAAATGCTGAGCCTCCAGAGCCTTGTTGATCTGGCTTGAATTATGCATCCACATTTGTGTCAGTCACCATGAATGGGGTAAAGTTCTGGAAAGAAAGAGGTGGGTGGAATGAAAGTGACTGTAGGCAAACACTTCCTGTCTTAAATAGTTTGGCATTGCAGGATGTTTTGATGCACAAATGAAGAGCTGTACTAAGGATGTAGGTCAGGTGGTAGAGTGCTTCCATAACATGTATGAGGCCCTGGGCTCAATTATTAGCATTTTATAACTGGGCATGATGAGGCAAGCCTTGAGTTCTGCACATAGAATGTATGACAAGAAGGAGCATCAGAACTTCAAGATCATCTTCTGTCACATAACAAGTATAAGGTTAGCTGGGGAACACATACCCTGCCCCCTCTATGTAAGGAAGAGTTAGTATATACTTGTTGAGAAAGAACCAATGGATGCCACTAAAATGTCTTCCATATTGAATGAGCTGAGTACTATGGTCATTCCTTTCATTTTGAGTTAAATTCACTAAAGAAAGTCTAGATACCATAGAATTCATCTAAGGTCTTTTGGAATCTGGGAAGTTGACCTCTGAGTATCTTTTGATTATCTTGGTTGATACTGGCCAAACTGAATCAAGTCTTTGATGCAACTGAAAGACATTTTTTGGAGACATAGCTACCAAATGGACTAGTGGCTCTCTCTGTTCTTTGACCTACTCAGATAATTTGTTTTTCCTATTCAAGGTGGCATGCTAGCACTGTTTAACGGTTTTAGGGTTATATATTCCAGTGGGAAGGCAAGAAGGTAAATGAAAAATAATTATATATTGTTAGATTCTGAGAAGCCGTTTACCTTGTTTGGGGGCATCTAAGAAGCTTCCCAAGGGAAGTGAAACCTGGGCAGCAAATGAAGGCTAAGCTGGGGATGAGGTGGTATAGCACCCTAATGTATACAGTTAGACTTTGGACAACGAGAGCCTCATGATTCTCACTAAATACCTTAGCAAAGAGATTACCGATTAACTTTCCAGCATCAGTTATCTCTTCTACATTGTGAACTTGAATTTTATTTCAGATTAAAATGTACCCCTTTGAAGACACTTACCTACCACAACTCCTCTTAAGTTTTTCTAGACACAAACAAGTTAAACAAATAAATAGATAAACCCAAATAAAAGCAAAACTTAAAAGAGGAAAAATGAAGCAGAAAGAAGTGTTTCTAAATAGCAATAGGAAATCATAATAATTTTCTGGATACAAAGATTTTTTTCAAAGCGAGTGTTAAAGCAATTAAAATTAGATGAAAAAATTGCTACAAACTAATTTGGTTTACCAAAACCCATGCTACCCAGTTGCTTTCCATTCTTTTCTTTTTTTTCTCCATGTTAATTCTTTGACTTTAGTGTTTCCTAAAATTTAGATTTCCCAGGAGAACTTTGTTTTGTCCTGACAACTGAAATCCATTAAAAATGCTCAATTAATGCATTTTAAGAATTCAAATAAAAATAATTTTAGTTTCAGTCCTTTGAGTCATAAATGTTGAAGATCTCTAAAGTCCATTAAATTCTACAGTTATGCTTAGCAGGCAGGTCTCCTTTCTATTAATGACGTTTCAGTAAAAGAATAAAAGGTTAAGTGGCTCATGAGGGGGAGTCTAGGCTAATGAAGGTGGGGACTGCTGCTGTTTTTATTATAAGTTGGCATTTGCTTCAAGTCTGTGTTTCTTTGTAAAACAAATAACAAGTTGCAGGCTTTATTAAAAGATTTCAGGGGTTCATTCAGCCAGAAGCCTTTGCTTTCCATAATTAGTGTAACAGAATCTGGTCCCTCGTTACTTAATTATTTTTGAAATCATGTAACAGAATTTCATTTAAAAATTTTATATGTAACCATAATGCTACTTCATAAGAGAAATGCCATTAAAAGCCCTGGTTTTATTATAAGAAATATGGTTTCTGCTTTCTGAAACATTATTTATTTTCCTTGGTGCTATGATCCATTTGGGTATTGAAATAGAAGTTATTCTATGTAGGTCTGTGTGTGTGTGTGTGTGTGTGTGTGTGTGTGTGTGTGTGTGTGTGTATGTGTAAGACTTTATCAGTATTTGTTTTCCTTTGAGACAGGAAAGGAGGAAAGTCACAAGTAAATGGCAGATCACACATTCTCCTCTGACAAGAAAGATTACGAAGTCGTGCCACCTTGATTCAATATTAGAGGAAACCATATTTGTTGACTCTTTGTTACTGTGCCACCTCAATATTCCTTTAGTTGTCTGTTGGTGGAAAGCAAAGTCGTAGCGATGTTTTTTGTCTAACATGTCCCAGGTTCCTGGGTGTGGTAGTGATGAAAGTGTTAATGATGCCAAGGGTATAACACTTCTGATGGGCATATGTCAGTGGGTTCTTTCCATGCAATACCCCGAGTGGTAGGCTCAGCGCTAGAGGCATCCTGGTGGATCCGTTCCCTATTTTCTTTTCTTTTTTTTTAATTGATTTTTATTGAGCTCTACATTTTTCTCTGCTCCCCTCCCTGTCTCTCCCCTTCCCTTCAACCCTCTCCCAAGGTCCCCATTACTCAGGAGATCTTGTATTTTTCTACTTCCCATGTAGATTAGATCTATGTATGTCTCTCTGAGGATTCTCATTGTTGTCTGGGTTTTCTGGGATTGTGATTTGTGGGCTGGTTTTCTTTGATTTATGCTTAAAAACCACTTATGAGTTAGTACATGTGATAATTGTCTTTCTGTGTCTTGGTTACCTCACTCAAAATGATGTTTTCTCGCTCCATCCATTTGCCTGCAAAATTCAAGATGTCATTATTTTTTTTCTGCTTTGTAGTACTCCAGTATTTTCTTAAAGATATTCTTAGAAGCACTGCCTGCATTGTGTCCTTCTGAGGAGTCCAGCTCTCGACCAACACCCTGGTGGTTGTGTGCACGAAGAATGTCCCCTATAAACATGGGTACTTTTGAATTTGTCTTCACCAGTTTATGGTGCTGTTTGAAGAGCATATGAAACTTGTAGAAGATGGAGTTTGCTGGCGGAAGGATATCACTGAGGGCAGATTTCGGGTGTTTGCAGCCTCACTTAATTTTCTGTTTGCTCTCTTAGCTTCCTGTGTGGAAAAAGTAACCAGCTGGCTCTCTGCTCTGGCTGCCTGCTGCTACACCTTCCTTGCCACTACAGATAGTCCCTCTTGATCCGTAAGCCAAAATGAACACTCTCTTCTATGAATTACTTTGGGTCAGGGTAATTATTTTATTTCAAAAGCAGTAAACTAACTAACTAATACAACCCGTATGTGTACCCACAGTGAACATGATGGTTTACCCAGCTGACTTCACAATGTGTCTTTCTTAATCCAAATTGAGTGCTTGGCTACTCTGTAGGAAAATTGTACTTGAGGATTTAAGTCCTCTACACCCATTTTCCTGAACAAATTTTTATTCTTGACGGTGGTTTCATCTAGATGTGTGTTGTCTGAGGTTTTCTGTCCTGCCTGGTTCCCGCAGTCATTAAGTCCCAAAGAAATCACACAGAGGTCTACATTAGTTATAAACTGATTGGCCTAGTAGCTCAGACTTCTTATTTACTAATTCTTATAATTTATATTAGCCCATTATTCATATCTGTGCTAGCCACATTGCTCAGTACCTTATTCGGTGAGGCAGCCATATCTTGCTTCTTCTGTGGCTGGGTCACGACTGCAGACTAGGACTTCCTTTTTCCCAAAATTCTCTTATTCTCATTGACCCAAATCTACTTACTGTCTAGTTGTCCCGCCTATACTTCCTGCCTGGCTACTGGCCAATCAGTATTTATTTAAAATATAATTGACAGAATACAGACCATTGTCCCATACCAGACGTGTCTTCATCTGGAGTCTTCCTACGGAGGCTTCCCCAGGGGTGGAGTGGAGTGACAGTCTGAAAGGACATTTTCTGCTTTAACTCTAATTTCCTATTCCCTTCCCCACTCTACCGTCCTTACAGGACCTTTCCTTGGACGTATCCCCAACAGTGAGGCAGTTCTCTCATCCATGCTGATCCACTATTTGTCCACCAAACAAGCTAGTACTATTTATACTACTAGTACTTATACCATTGCACAAAATGAGGGAAGGCTTGACAGTGTTGTGCAAACTTCTTCTGAGCAAACAAAATGTAAGCCTTTTTCTACTTACACCAGATAGGACACCACTGATGGACAAAGAAACAATTCTTCTCTGATCTATATTGAGGAAGTCGGTGAGTTTATTGGGCTTACAGGAATGTGGGCAAGGGGTCAGTTACAGAAGCATGGGTGGGAGACACTGACAGGAGTGTGAGTGACCCTAAGACAGTTTTACCACTGAAAAGTCTCAGCCCAGCATGGATGGTGATACCTTCATAGACACCTGGATGGAGTCTCTCTTTCAGCTAACCTTCAAGACTCTAAATACCTGTGAGACTACATGCAGCTGAGGCAAAATTACATACTATTAAGGAAGGGGCAGGCAGAAGTCACTGAGATTTCAGGTGAGGGTCTGACTGTCTTCCCCATTCCCTATTCTGAGACTATCAAAATGCTTGATCTTGAAGGTGTCTTGCAGGTAATTACAGCTGCTTTGATGAAGATGGTGATGGCTATAATGCTCAGAGGACAGCATCCCACAACAGATAGGGACTCCTGCCTTGGATTTTTGCTCTAATCTATTCTCTCTATATAGCCAAGTTGAGTTCCCAGCACTGCTGCTTCATGTTGCCCAATGGCTTTGGTGAAGACAGCATGCCTAAATTCCCTTCTGACTTAAAGTTCCTACCTAGAACATTTTCTTCTTACCTGTACTGAACTTGGACATGCAGATTTGTCATTTGACTTTTTTGCTAATTAGATTTATTTTGAGACAGTTTCACACACGTAAATACTGCCTACTGACCCTGTCACCCTGTCAACATTCTTCCTTCCACAAAATTTTTCTCTTTTTCTCCTGTTCATGACTATTTATCTTGCTTTGTGTCACACTGGTACTCTGGGATTAACCAGGCTGCCTGTGTGACCATGGATTTGTAGCTATCTGCTGTAGCCTAGTGGGTTCAACAGTTGGCACATAACTAAAGATGGCAGCTATTGAAAATGAAGTTGTTTGAGTTTAGTGGTCATACAGCCTGGAAACTGCATGGCAAATATTTGATAAAACTAACACTGCAGTACTTTGAAATCCGATATGGCGGCTATGGATTCAGAAGCACTCCAGAATAAGTCAGATGAATAATATTTGGTGTTTCTAAGCAAGGATCAGAGAGAGAGATGAGCTAAAAAAGAATGAGCTGTTTTGGAGGCAGAGATGAGAAGAATATAAGTCTGTGAAGGGTGACTTTGCCTGGCCATGGTGGACAATGAATATCTACTGACAGCCAACTGAAGCTGCCAATTGTTTCTTTGTCTCAGACTACAAGAAATAAAACTGTGACCTCAGCTTCCTTAGAACTATTTTATTAGACAATAAAAGCAAGATTAAAGACATTGTTTTGGGGTGCTTCAGATATCCTTGTTATGCTCAGAAACCAGGGAATGACATATCAAAATGGTGAATTCTAGTTACTGCTACTTTTGATTTTGAATTAGACAATAGAACAATGACTTTTGTTCTGATAAACAGTTTCAACAAACAATAATTTCTAATTTAACCACATTATTTTAGGTTTTAGAAATGGTAGAGAATATCTGTTATGCTGTTTTCTAGTTCATAATTCATAGAAAGAAATGACTAGAAAATACATCTTTGAATGTATTTGAAACTTTAGAAGATTATTTGGTACTCCTCAAAAAAAAACCAACATTTTCATATTTTTTTATGTAACAAACTAAATTTTGGGAAATGACACACTTAATATCTTCAGAGTGGTTATCAATACAATGCCAATGTAAAATGAAAAAGGGGAAATGAGACATGGTGTACATGAGAATTTTCTATCTTAATGCATCATAGTAAAGAGTGTGTGCAACCTCACACATACACACACATATGTATAAATATTTTAGCATCCATGCCAGTTTCTTGGTAGGGCTTCTGCTAAAAGAACCTACTTGGTTTTAGGACAAGACTCTTGTCCTTGATAAATGCCAGATTAATTTTAAGTAGAATTGGGCAAATTTAGTTTCCTTGAGAATTATTTTTTATTATATAATTTTTAAAAATAAAGCAGATGATTGATTTTTTTCTTCACTCCACCACAGAGACTGCATTTTCACAGAAATGGTCTCTTCTTGCATAGGCAGTTCCCTGTGTTCTAGAGTAGTAATAGCATCAAGATAACTGCTCAGGAAATGTCTCAAATATCTCACTAAATGCACTTGGTTTCTGTTCCCTTGTAAATAGCACAAAGAGCTCAGAGCAAAGGTCTAATCACTGAGTAGAATAAAATGCTTTGATGGTGCATACCTTATGTTTCTATTAGAACTTATTGGCTTGTAGTTTATATAATCATAATAATGGCAACCTTACAAACAAACACCTGGAGATGGGCAAAGCTTTTGGCTTGTTTAGCCTCTTTAATATTCACATTCCCATAGGAGGGAAGTAGCCTCACTTCTAAATGAGAAAACTAAATCTCAGGAGAGCATAAATACGTCGATTAAGGTCTCCTAGCTAATAAGTGGATAGCTGGATGTAATTCTAGTCAGCATGGGCTGCTGACTCTGAGGTTACCCACCAGGTTATAGTACTTGTTATTTAAATGCCAGTGTTTCTCAATTGCATTTGAATTCCTCGTTAATAAAGAGTATACTTTAATTGTTTTTATTTCATGAATATAGCTTAGAATAAACCTGGAAGAGGGATACACTGCATTTATTCTTACTCTTTTCCCCTCAACATGTTAATATGGTTGGCACACTTAATTATACAGAAGAACACTACTCCAAAATATTTTCTTTTTTCATATTTTTTAATGAATTGTGTTTGTGTGTGGCTTTATACACATAAGTACAAGTGCCTGTGGAAACCAGAAGAAGTAGTGGATATTCTGAAGATACAGCCTGTGAGCTGTGCAAGGTAGGTGCTGAGAACTTGGGTCCTCTGTGACAGCAGTATGCTCCCTCAATCAATAACCTATCATGCTAGTTCATTTAATTGTTATTGGTGTGTGTGTGCGTGTGCGCATGTGCATGCGCATGTGTGTGCATACGTGTGCACACAATTTGAGTTTGGGGTGTGAGTGCCACAGTGGATTTGGGATGGTCAGAAGACAATCTTGTGGAGCTGATTCTCCCCTTTTACTTTTATGTGGGTTCAGGATCAAAACTCAGTTGCCAGGCTTGTGCAGGAAGTGCTTTTACCTACTGAGCTATGTCACTAGTCCAGGCATTTTTAACTGCTTGTCATCATAACTATCGTGGGGCATTAATAGTGTTGGAAGTCTGCACTATATAATGTGCATACAGAATTATATAAAAGAAGAATTAATTCTCACTTAAAGCCAGATAGTACTGTATATAATATTGAAATCCACTTGTGTTATGGTCCTTTATTACTATATGACATTCCCTGGGCGATAAAAGCCATTCTTGACCTCTTTTTCAAAGCTCAAGTAGAAGAAAGAATGCCTTTGAGAGCCCTTCTGGGAAACCATATGAAATTATTTTTGTCTGTGGAGCCTACATGATGATCTTGCTGCCTAAAATCCCAAGGCCCAGTTAAATTGTTATGAGCTATCAGACAGTTCCCTCTTATGAGGAAGCAATGTGGTACATTATAACAATTTTATAACTAAGTATTTATTTATCAAGATCCATTGGGTTTGTTTAATGAAAATTATATGTCAAGAGCCTGTAAATTTATTTGCACTCTACCCTCATAAAATGGATCTTGCCTAAAGTTCCATTCTCCCTTCATCCGAATAGATGTTTTATGATAGCAGCTGTGATGTGCATTACATCCTGCTCTCCTGACACTCAAGAGAAGACTTTTTCTTTGATACCGTGAATAATGTTCTAAGTGATGTGCATCTATAAATTTGGAAGAACTCCCAGTCAAATCAAATCCAAAGCCTGATCTATTGTCCATGTTTCCTGTTCTCTGTTCTGGCATAGAAAAGCAGTTCCTTGCAGTTATTTGAACAAGTTGAATGAACCTTCTCAGGTCTTTGTGACTTAGATGAATTCTGACACCCTTCTGTGATTACCTGCAATTTACAATGTTCTCCATCTAGGACTCATAATGAAGCTGGCGCCTAATGTTATAGAGGGTGCTGAATAATAAGTGAGCAGTGTGAACATGAAGTCCATTCCTAATCTCTGTTTTGTTTCTAACTTGATCTGTGGCTCTGGGTCCTTTACTTCCTGGTATCTTGGATCCCACCCATTTACAATGAAGAAACGAGGATGTGTTAGCTACCAAGGCTAATGTTTTATAGTTATAGAATTGTATCATAGGAACAAAGAACTTCAGGGCATATCATCCTTTGTTTAGACTTTATGCTCTGATTTTATTAATAATAAATTTGAATTACTGCAACAATCTGGGTTCTAGAGGGGAAACAACTGTTTGAAAATAATAAATGTGCCTTAGATTTTGATTTGAGAAGATTTATATTAAGGAACACATATAAGTTTAATTTTGTGTGAAATTTCACAGAAGTAAGTTATAATGAAAAACCAAGAGTACAGCCCTGAAAGAATTTAGTTGACACTCCTATACTTAAGGCTCAGGGAATGCTGTGTAAGAGGGCCAGAATGGCTTTAAGATTAGGGCATTTGATGTAAGAATGTATCTCCTAGTAATATCAGAAGCTACACCCATAAAGTATCCCCATCATGACTGTCGAAATGTGAGTTGAAAAGGACAACACCAAGGACCTTGCTGGAATGTATGAGGAAAATCCCACAAGGCTTCAACCCTACACAAGGAACTATATAGGCTGTAGACGGAGGCTGTTCGTTCATTTCTTGGCTGTCCAGATCCAAAATAATTACACAGAAACTATATTAATTAAAACACTGCTTGGCCTATTAGCTTAGGATTCTTATTAACTAACTCTCACATTTTTAAATTGGCCCATTTCTATATTTTATATTTAGCACAAGACTCATGGTTTACTGGTAAGGTTCTGGTGGGCAGGTGTTTTTCTACTTCAGTGTTTCTCCATTGGCAGCTACATAGCATCTCCCTGACTCCACCTTCTTTCCTCCTCTGTCTTTGCTTGGAATTCCCACCTTGCTTTATTCTGCACAACCATAGGCCCAAAGTAGCTTCTTTATTAACCAATGGTGAGAAAAAAATATTCACAGCATATAGAGGGGAACTCACACCCTCTCCCTTTTTCTGTCTAAATAAAAAAGGAAGGTTTAACTTTAACATAGCAAGATTACATATAACAAAACCATTATCAAGCAAGAATTATAGTTACAATATTTAGTCCATTTACATTTGGCAAATTAAGGAAAATACTCTTTCATCTGTCCTATCTTTGTGAACCTAAAGTTTTATATCTAATCTATCTTTTATAATTATAGATATATTTTTTCAACTCCATCAAAGACCCCAAAAGGATATAATATTACCTAAGTAAATAGAAAGTACACTGTAAGCAACTTCCAAAACTCTAGAATTGACAGAGACATCTTGATGCCTGGACAGTCACCCAAAGTTCTTTTGTAATATTGGGGCATCCATCTTCAGCCTACAAGCCCGTAGTATCTGGCAGACTTTCTCATGAATCAGGAAATTTGAAGATCTGTTTTGCCTTGTAATGACAAAGTTCATCAGATGCTTTCTTCTGTGTCCTGCAGAATGTTTGGCGGACTCTTTCATGAAGCAGAAATCCTGAAGGACTGTCACACCTTTAGGAAAGTTCAGCAGTCATTTTTCTAAGGGTCCTACATGTCCAGTACATACAGCCTACCATCAGGCAGTCCAGGCAAGAGCAGTTTCTTGCCCAAATAGCTAGCCAACTCCATAAGGAGCCTCTTCGATGCCCATCATCCTCTTGAAGTAGATTGGTGCTTCTAGGAGCAGATATGTCGGAATGTCATGAAAAGTCCTAAGTTTTTAAAACATTTTAAATGCTATATTTTGTTAGTATTTGAAAGGTTTGAAGAATACCTATCCATCTGAAATATATCTCTGTACATCTGGAAAACCTAACTAATATGACTACAAGCTTGACTATTAACCTGCATTTCTTAATTATACATTATATTTTTAAATGAGCTGCACAAACACAATATTTTAATCAAGAACAGAAATATACATATAACAAAATTGACCTTAAATTTGTATCAGTAAGTAAACCAAAATCCATACCAATGCAAAGTATTTATCTCTATAGTATATACCCACTTAAAGGAAAACAAAATTTGTGAACAATATTTGGGAACTTGGGTGTAGTTATCTGACGTAGTTGGCAGAGGAAGCCTCTGCCTACAATAGGCAACTGAGGAAGGCACAGAGTTGGAAAGAAGGTCTTTTCCAGGGAAGAACACACTGATTGGTTGTCCAGTGTGCCAAGGAGTCAGCCCTGAAAACATGCATACAAGTAACCTTGTATGGATAGAGTAGGTTATATTTAGTTGTGCATGCAATAATACTTAGTTAAAGAGGAGGCTATGAATTTGAAAGAGAAAGGGACTATATGGGAGGATTTAGATGAAGGAAAGGAAGGGGGAACATAGTAATTGCCATCTAAAAGTTAAAAAAGCTTTCATTAATAAAAGAATTTATTTGGTATATGGTATATATATATTTTAGTTCAGCTAAGAGACTAGCTGTTTATTCAGTTGTGTAGTAAGGAGGAGAGGATTGCGTTTCTGGCACCCGGTTAGTTTATGTTTGAAATAATTACACAGAAACTGTATTTATTTAATTATTGTCTGGCCCATTAGTTTTAAGTCTCTTGTTGGCTAACTCTTACATCTTGATTAACCCATTTTTATTAATGTGTATTGCTACTTGACTGTGGTTTACCTGCATGAGTCTAAGTAGTGTCTGTCTTTGCCAGGAGAATCATGACGTTTGTTACAGTTTTTTTTTTTCCTCCAGTATTTTGTTTTGTTTACTATGTCCACCTAAGGGCTGCCCTATCAAAAGGCCAAGGCAGTTTCTTTATTTAACCAATGAAAGCAACAGAAATACAGAAGGAACTCCTATACCACAGCTGGCTTTTGCCACTAATGATCTCTTTAAGACTGCAGCTCAGCTGCTGCTTAGGTGAAGATGAAAATCATAAGTTTTTGTTAGGGTACAGAGCCTCTACCCTCACATGAACAGTACTGTTTTCCATGGTTTCACCTAAGCAACTTAGTCATGGTCTAAGCATGTTAATTTAAAAATAGCCCAGATGCCAGCAGTTTATGTTTAAACTTAAATGTCATTCTCAGTGACATGATGCAATTTTACTCCATATCCTGCCCTGCCTGCAGAAGGAATCACGTGACCGTATTGTGAATAATATCTGCCCATTAGTAGTTGACTCTAGAATTAGGACGACTGTCATACATTATGGTACTGTGTTCCAATATTCCTTGCCTCAGTCAATGCCCTGAAGTTCAAGGGTAGTAAAGCTACAACTTGAAATTTGCCAACAGAAAAGGGTAACAACCTTCCTCTAAGTGAACAATGAAAATTAACTTAATGATGAGAAAAAATTTTCTGTTGAGTTGTAGAGACTGAAGACTAGGATGAAATTTCAAGATGTGAAGTTGTGGAGGAGAAAGAAAAGTGCTTGTTTCCCTGTTGTGGGTCCTGGTTCTGGAACTACAGCTACAGTGTGATAAGTGCTTAGTTAAGATGGAAAATGCAATAAAGTTGTAGGCACAAGACATGAGTAGACAATGTGTTCTCATCGACACCGGTTGGCCACATCAGGAAGCAGTTTGCCTCTACACAGATTTCACTGATTCCTAGAGTGTTCCAGGTATTGAAGTATGAACAAGGTCATAGCTTCTTTCTTCCATTAACGTGTACTTTAGTGGAAGAAAAGAACATATGCGAAATAACCTCCACAATTTCAAAAGTGAACTATAAAGAGAACTAGGAACAATCATTGCGAGGTATGAAGGAGCAAGTCCTGAGTAGGAGAAAGGTGGGCAGATGTGGAGAGTGAGAGAGACATGCAAATTTCTACAGGCTAAAATTTTTTTCCTTTATTTTTGAAATCTGCAATTTATTTTTTTTCATTCAAAAATTTACACTTCCTCCCCTTCTCCCAGTCCCCTTCCGCTCCCCAACTACCCCGCCTCCCTTCCCCTGCATCCTTAAGAGAGAGCAGGTACCCTGCCCTGTGGGAAGTCCAAGGCCCTCCCCCCTCCATCCAGGCCTGGGAAGGTGTGCATCCAAATAGACTAGGGTCCCAAAAAGCCAATACATGCAGAAGAGATAGGTCCCAGTGCCATTATTGATGGCTTCTCAGTCTGACCCCCATTGGCAGCCACATTCAGAGTCTGGTTTGATCACATGCTCTTTCAGTCCAGGTCCAGCTGGATTTGGTGAGCTCCCATTAGATCAGGCACACTGCCTCAGTGGGTGGACCAGCCCCTCGCGGTCCTGACTTCCTTGCTCATCTTCTCCCTCTTTCTTCTCTTCAACTGTCATCAAAAACCTCCCAATCAAAAAAAGCCCAGGACCAGATGGTTTTAATGCAGAATTCTACCAGAACTTCCAAGAAGAGCTAATACCTGTACTCCTTAATGTGTTTCACATAATAAGAAACAGAAGAGTCATTGCCAAACACTTTTTATGAAGCTACAGTTACCCTGATACCAAAACCACACAAAGACGCAACCAAGAAAGAGAATTACAGACCAATCTCACTCATGAACATCAATGCAAAAATTCTCAATAAAATACTATCAAACCGAATCCAAGAACACATCAAAAAAATCATCCATTATGATCAACTAGGCTTCATCCCAGAGCCACAGGCTAAATTGTATGGTGAGAACTTTGAAAGATTCATAAAGTTCTTAACTGTATCTAATACATCCTTCCTCTGAGATTATGGAATTCATTCTTGGTTTGTAATGTGAGCCAGAGCTCTTTACCAGAAGTGCAGTTATGATTGTACACTTGGGTCTTATGTCTATGGTCTTTAAAAAGTAATAGAAAACCAACATAAGTAATGCCAGCTATTGGATTCTGATTTTAACAATGTTTAGCAAGTATTTTCTAACTTTCTACTTATTTAGAGTATTGTTAGCCAAATTTCATTCACTAATGACCTCATGGCAAATTGCACAAAAGCAAAAGACTGGTGATGAGTTATAGCATGTTGCATAATAAAATTGAAACAGCATAATAATAATGTTGATACTTCAGATTGATTTAAGGAGAAACCATTTCACATAAATTGCACTGAGCTTCTTGAAACCCTGTGACAAAAAAGCTCAGCCTTGAGTGTTCAGTAGCGTCAATTTAGGGAGATTTTTAAACATTTGGATATTAGGTACCACCAGCGATATAAAAAAAAAAACAGAATCCTTATGATAATATTTCTTGAAAAAGATAATTTAAAAGTTTTTATGTGTTTATAAAATACAGTCAGCCTTCATGATAAATAAATCAGGTCATACTATTTTCATAGTGTACACAAGGAAACAAACACAAAATAAATTAAAAATGATGTACATGACCAACTCTATGTAGATTTCCTACTTCTGGTTAACTTGTAGAATAATGCCAAGATCTTTCACACTGCCAATGAGAAAAAAAATCACAAAATAAGTTAAAATAATAAATATATATTGATACAAACAAGTGTCAAATCATCTATATTTGAGAGAGAGAGAGAGAGAGAGAGAGAGAGAGAGAGAGAGAGAGAGAGGATGTGTCAATTCCCAAGGAAGGGACAAGAAACATTTTTACATCTGAAGAGGATTTTGGCCAAAGAAGAACAGTATCTGCTAAATGAGAATAAAGTAGCAAGGATGTCCACTCTTTCTACAACTGTTCAACATAGTACTGAAATCTTAGCTAGAGCAATGAGACATCTAAAGGAGATCAGGTATACAAATTGGAAAGGAAGTATCTTTATTTGCAAGTGATATAATAGTTATATAAGTGACCCTAAAGACCCCACCAGGGAACTCCTACACTAGATATACACTTTCATCAAAGTAGCAGGATACAAAATTAATTCACAAAAATTAGTAGCCTTCTTATATACAAATGAAAAAAGACTGAGAAAAATCTTTGGAAAAGGATACCTTCTACAATAGAATTGATAAAATAAAACAAAATATCTTGGTGTAACTCTAAGTAAGCAAGTGAAAGGCTTACATGATAAAAACTTTAATACATTGAAGAAGTAAATTAAAGAAGATATTGGAAGATGGAAAGGACCTAACAGCTGCTTTCTTGATTGCCTGGCCATAAACCTGAAAATAACTATTTTCACTGTCAATAGTGATTGCAATGCTTTGAGAGAGATGTCAAATTAAAAACTGGGTCCAGCAAATGGTTTGGCAGAGATAAAGAGACTCTGCAGGCCACACAAATGAGTTTTACTGGATAGTCAGTTAATCGTGCCTGGGGTCATCTCTGTCCCACTACTGGCTTGGAAACTGTCCTTAGAACTTCTATCCTTGGTACTGATGCATATTCAAGCTTTGGTCTCCAGAGCTACTTCTCTGGAATGGAATCCAGAAGCAGCACTTCTATGATATCTATGTGGTTTTGCCAATAATGTAAAGTTAATATTCGTACCCTCATGCTTTTTTAGTCTGAATAAACAGGAGAGGAAAGTAGCTTACTCCCACATTATGCAAACAGTCGCCCTCTTGTTTTTGACACACAAGGTTCTGAAGGTCAGTTATGAAGAAACAATAGTGAGACTCTCAGATGGTTTTGCAGGAAAGACAAAAGTGGTTACTTTTAGAAACATACTGTGCATTGATTCAGTTAAGGATGCACTTTGAAAATCTCTCTTCTGCAGCGGACTTTCAGCAGCCACCTCTGTCATTACAAAGGTGACTCATTCTGAGATTGTGTTCTCGGGAATTGCAGATATTAATGTCTCAGCAACGTGTCCCACAGAGTCAAGTTAGCAGTAAAATTATCCACAACGGTGGTGAAACTCTTTTTCATCTCATTCCCTCTGAAACAAGAAAAAAGCTACATGAAAGCCCAGTGCATATGCCTGTTCAAAACGGAGCATTTTCCTTTTCCTTTGAACACTAAAAACATTTCACAAAAGCTGAGAAAGCCAGGGCTGAGTGGGAGGAGTCCGTCAGTGTCAGCAGCCTCTAATATGATACTCATTTCTTCTAGCAACTTAAAATCTAAGCAGACCCCTTTCTACTTCAGAGTGTGTGCAAACTGTAAGCAGGACATATCCTTGGAGATCCTCAGAGGGGTGGAACATAAATGTCTGTATTTTAAATGTTCGTTCACCAATATTAGAATTTTTCTCTGCTACTAACACACTTAGTCCTAATTGGATGTGATATCCAGGCCCCATATCCACTCTAATAGGTCGTTATCCTTAAAAAAAAATGGACTTCTAGTGTTAAACACGCTGTATGTCTTTATGACTTGGTACAGATAGAATAGGACTTCTATTATTTTCTTCCCCTTGGTTGAGCTGGCATTATTTCCTTTTAGTCTGAGTGCTGATTATCTGCTGAAGAAGTCTCTTAATTCAACACAAGGAACTAAACAAGATCCAACTTTGTAAGGTTGCTTTACAGACAACTTCAGTTGTTCCCACCAAGCACAACCCAGCAGAGGGATTAAGGGAAGCTGGTACAGTGGAATTCATAAACAACTTCCATAGATTCAGTTCTGAATTCTGATTTTTGCCAGCTAATGTGTCTGATAAGGGATCAATAGACATGGAAGATTAAAAGCATGATCAGGATGTGGCCCAACATCAGGATACAAAAGACATCTACCGATGGTAGTATGATATCACATGATCTTATCTAAGTGAGGCTAAATATGTGTTGTAGATCCCATGGGAGACAATTTGCTCATCTTTGTGAAGCACTATTCTCTCCAATGAGTTGGGCTTGCAAGCCACACAAGCCTCTGTTACTGTGGCTGCATTAAAACAGGCTAGAACCTGGATGTGGAAAGAATTATCTAAAATCTTGACATAAATTGTCAATGATTTAGAAAGACCATTAGCTTATCTGCCCTGTGTTCTAGTCTCTATTCTCATAATAGAAGACTTTTGTCATTGTAGAGTCTTATAATTTTGTCATTATGGATGCTTATGATTATGAAATATGTGCATGCTTTTTACTTCTCAAACTGTTAGATCTCAGACAAACTAGAGTTAGTTATATATTCTTTAGCACATGCTATAATATGGCAACTTAGTCATGTAAGTCATGATGTCTTAATTCTTTTCATCTAATTGATTTAGCCTTTATTCATATATATATGTACATACATATACATACATACATATTATCCATTCTTAAATATAGTCTTGCACTGTGTAACTGTTTTGGTCAGGGTTGAGACATAAATACAATGTCAGTCTCATAATATTATGATAAGCTAAAAATTCCTATTTATGCCAAAGCTATTGTAAAGTACAATATGTAATGTACAATGTGTTCTAAGCTTGCCTGATGCTGATATGAGCTGATCTATGGTGCTGCATGCATAGACATAAAGTTACATAATAGAATGATACTAAATGATAGTCATTGGTTTCTGTTGTATATTTCTGTCATCATTTTAGACTGCATTCCTAGTTTATTTTTTAAGAGTTTACTATAATACAAATTTTCCTGTATCTGCATCACATCACATAGTCTCAGCTTTCATAAAAATCTGAATTTCACTTCTAGTACTTCAAAAAAATAAGAAAAGAGAAAAATTAAAATACCTTATTAAATGAGTCTTTCATAAGTATATTTTACATGCAATGTTCATACAATATAAAGATTACTAAATGATGTGTGTCTGAATCCATATCCCTGCTTATCAAAGGACAGATGGCTGTGTATCCATACCATCATAAAACATATGGTTCCATTCATGTTGTTTATATTTGCAGGAAGTGTTGCACAGTAGATCTCACTACTCATTCGCTCACCTCTTGTAATGATTGTTAAGGTTCATTAACACTGTTGTATTTGCAACTTAATTTGTTGCTCCTTAGAACTCCAGTGCGTTACGATGTATCACTGCCTCCCCAGTCTTCCAAGATATACCTTTTTATATTACAGTCTTCCATGACATACCTTTTTATATTACAGCCTTCCATGACATACCTTTTTATATTACAGTCTTCCATGACATATCTTTTTATATTACAGTCTTCCATGACATACCTTTTTATATTACAGTCTTCCATGACATACCTTTTTATATTACAGTCTTCCATGACATACCTTTTTATATTACAGTCTTCCATGACATACCTTTTTATATTACAGTCTTCCACTACATACCTTTTTATATTACAGTCTTCCATGACATACCTTTTTATATTACAGTCTTCCATGACATACGTTTTTATATTACAGTCTTCCATGACATACCTTTTTATATTACAGCCTTCCATGACATACCTTTTTATATTACAAGTCTGTGTCTCAGAATTGAACATGACAGCACCTTCCCTTTCCCTCATCACAAATGATGGGATGGTCAGTATGTCTGGAGGCCCAGCCTTCTTCTCATTCTGGATAGATCATGTATTGATTTTAAGGTTCCCTGAAAGAGTTTCAAGTTGTGGTAAATATACATAAAACTTATCATTTAGGCATGTCTTTCTCAATATCAGAAAGCTGGCTGGGGCAGAGATACCCTGGAGTGAGATCATAAAGCCATAAATCACATAGACACTTGATTTTTCTGAACCTGTTACATTACTTTCTGCCCTGGAAAAATTAGCTCATTATTATCCTCATTTGCAGTGCATCATTTTTCAGGTCCACTTCCTCAACATTAGCTATTTTCATTTTCTCAATTTTTCATTTTTTTTCTGAGCATGTTTTTCATTGCTTTGATTAGCATTTTCTACTAAAATTTACTTAATACCTCAAATGAGCTGCCTTTGGTTTTCTGATACTCAATGTTTTTTTTTAGCAAAAGATCTTTTTAAAAATAATTAATATATTATTTCTTTACTCACTTTGAAATTTGTGAATATTTACTGCCAGTTTTTCTACATGTTCATTATTTATAACCATTCTCTAGGAAATACATAGCTTTTTCATTTTTAATTGAAAATGCATTATTTTTCTCATACAATATATCCTGACTACAGTTTCCATTCACTCTGCCCTTCCCAGTCCCTCCCCACTTTCCTTCTCCTCCCCTCGGAATCCACTCCCTTGCTGCCTTCCATTAGGAAAGAACAGGCTTCTATGAGAAAACAAGAAAACATAACAAACTAAAACAGAATAAGATAAGGCAAAAATCATCACATCAAGACTGGACAAGGCAGCCAGGCTGTGGTGGCACATGCCTTTAATCCCAGCACTCGGGAGGCAGAGGCAGGCAGATCTCTGTGAGTTCAAGGCCAGCCTGGTCTACAAGAGCTAGTTTCAAGACAGGCTGTAAAGCTACAGAGAAACCCTGTCTCAAAAAAAAACTCAAAAAAACAAAAACAAAAACAAAAAAAGACTGGACAAGGCAACCCAAAAGAAGAAAAAGAGTCCCAAGAGCAGACAGAAGAATTAGAAGACCCACTTGTTTAAACACTCAAGAGTCCCATAAAAATTACTAAGCTGAAAGCTATAATATATATGGGAAGAACCTTGTACAACCACCCATGTAGGCCCTATGCTTGCTGATTCTGTTTCTGTGAGATCATATGAGCTTTGCTTAGTTGCTTCAGAATACTGTTAACTCCTCCGAGCCTCACACACGTTTTGTCTTCTCTTCTTCAGGGTTCCCTTAGCTCTGTGGGGAGGGATTTAATAGAGACATCCCAATTAGATCAGTCTTTGACTTTGAGAGACCTTTTTAAGGAGCCTTTCTAGTGTCTGGCTATGAGTCTCAGCTGGGTGTGGCAGCACAAGTCTTTAATCTCAGCACTTGGGATCAAAGACAGGCAAATCACTGAGTACAAGACCAGTCTGGTATACCAAGGAAATATGTAGTTTTTGTGTTGTCAAATCCAGTTTAAAAATTATAATTTTTAAAATATATTCTTGGAAATTTCATACATGTATACAATGCTTTTTTTTATCATATCTACCTCTTTATCTCTCCTTTTACTTAATACATCCCTCTACCTAATATAGCCCCTTACAACTTT
This sequence comes from Ondatra zibethicus, assembly GCA_004026605.1. Lineage (NCBI taxonomy): Eukaryota > Metazoa > Chordata > Mammalia > Rodentia > Cricetidae > Ondatra > Ondatra zibethicus. Next base: position 18,338 of record PVIU01010469.1, on the reverse strand, counting down.
ATGTTCTGTTTTTATTTTCATTGTATATACCACTTAGTCTAATTAGTACTGTCTATATATGAATTGGCATGAGGTTATCTACTAACATAGGCTAACCTACCAAAGGCTATCTCTCCAAAGCAAAATGACTTTCCCCTTCGAAGCAGAAATCAACTGTCAATTAGTTTCTTATTTCGAGGTGGGTTCTCATGATCTTTTTCTTCATCTATGACAGCATTATGAATTATTGATCATGTGTAGGACTTGTATAGATAACCATACCTTCTGTGAGTTCACGAGTGCAGTGTTCAGAGGACATCATTTCACAGCACCCTTATCCATTCTACAGCTCTTTGAGCCTTGGGTCAGGATGATTGTGGATGTCTCATTTAGAACTGAATACCTACAGTTATTTTATTCCCAGCACTTTGGTCAGTAATGAGTCTCTGCTTATTGCACAAAAGAAGCATCTCTGAAGAAGGTTGGGGGCAGCACAAATCTATGGATATAAAGTAAATATTTACAAAGCCGTTTGACTTCACCACATCACCCCTAGGGCCTATGATTTCCTGAGCCATGAACTTTTACCAAGTATACATTACCAGGAATGGATGTCTGCCTCAAATGCAACTAAAAAGTTACTTCCATAAGAGTCATGTCACTATTACCCCAGAAAGCAAATCTTCTTTGGCAGATCAGTATTTTAGTATTAAGCATCCAGTTCTGGGTATAATCATTGGCATCTTTTCTCTTCCAGTCACCTGTGTGGTGCCTTCAATAATAGGATGTTACCCTTTTAAAAAATCTATTTCTTTCTTTCTTTTTTAAAAATCTTTTCTTATTTTACATACCTATTCCAATTTCCACTCCTTCCCCTCCTCCCACTCCCTTCACCTTCCTCCCCACCCCCTATCAACTCCTCAGAGAGGGTAAAGCTTCCCATGGGGAGCAACAAAGCCTAGCACGTTTCTTTGAGGCAGGAGCAATGCCCTCCCCTCTATAGCTAGGTTGAGCAAAGTATTCCTTCAAAGGGAATGGACTCCCCAAACCCAGTTTAAGCAGTAGGGCTACATCCTGGTCCCTCTGCCAGTGGCCCCACAGGCTGACCCAGCTACCCAGCTATATAATTGTCATCCACATTCAGAGGGCCTAGTTTAATCCTATGCTGGTTCCCTCACTGTCAGTCTGGAGTCAGTGAGCTCCCATTAGCTCAGATCAGCTATTTCAGTGGTTTTGACCCCTTTGCTCATATTATTGTTCCTCCTTCTCTTCAACTGGACTTTGGGAGCTCAGTCTAGTAGGCAGAGGTTGCTTGTTCATTTCCTTGCAGCACAGACCCAAATAATAACACAGAAACTATATTAATTACAATACTGTTAAAAAACTATGTTAATTACTATTTGGGCAATAGCTTAGGCATATTTCTAGCTAACTCTTACATCTTTAACAAACCCATTTCTATTGATCTGTGAATCACCATGAGGTTGTGGCCTAGTAGTAAGGTTCTGGCTGCCAGCTGGTGTCTTTCTCTTTTGTCAGCTACATGGCATCTCCTTGACTCTGCCTACTTTCTCTTTATATCTCTTTTTGGATTTCCTGCCTGGCTTTACTCTGTTAAGCCATTGGCTGAAACAGCATCTTTAATAACCAATGGTAATAAAACATATTCATACCATACAAAGGCTAATCCCACATCATTTTCCCTTTTCTTTCTAAATAAAAAGGAAGGTTTTAACTTTAACATAGTAAAATTACATATAACAAAACAGGTATAAAGCAGGAATTACAGTTACAATATTTATATCAACTTTATCTTTATTATAACTAAGGAAAATTATAGTTATTTAACTATATATTCTTCAACTCCATCAAAGACTCCAAAAGGATATATTACCTAGGTTAACAGGAAGTACATTGTAAGCAATTTCCAAAGCTCTGGAATTGACAGAGATATCTCACTGCTTGGACAGCCACCCCAAATTTTTCTGTAACATTGGTGCAACTGTTTTCAGTCTACAGGTCCATAGCATCTGGCAGACTTTTCTGAGAAGCAGAAAATTTGAAAGACTTGTTTCGCCTCTATTGGCAGTTTGTCAGTCATTTTCTTCTGTATACTGCAGAATGTCTGGGAGACTCTTTCATGAAGCAGGAATCCTAAAGAACTGTTTTACTTTTAGGCAAGTTTAACGGTCATTTTTCTGTGGGTCTTGCATGTCCAGTTCATACAGCATACCATCAAGAAGTCCAAGCAAGAGCAGTTTCTTGCCCAAATGGCTAACCAACTCCATAAGGAGCCTCTTCTATGTCCATCACCCTCTTGAAGAAGATTGGTGCTGCCAGAAGCAGACATTTCTCATTGTTAAGAAAAGTCTAAGTTCTTAAAGCATTTAAATGCCATGTTCTGTAAGTTTTTGAAAGGTTTGAAGAACACCTATCCATCTGAAATATATCTCTTTACATCTGGAAAACCTAACTAACATGACTATAAGCTTGACTGTTTAGGTGACTGCCTATTAACCTGTATTCCTTTATTATACATTACATTTTTTAATGAGCTACACAAATGCCTTAATCAAGAGCAGAAATATACATATTGCAAAATTGACCTTAAATTTGTATCAATAGACCAAGACCCATACCAATGAAAAGTATTCATCTCTATAGCATATCCCCCTTTAAATTAAACAAACGTTTACAAACAGTCATTTAGGGAATTTGGGCATTGTTCTCTAGTCTACTTCCTGCTGATTGGGGGTACTGTTAATTAGGTTTTTTTCTGGGGTATCCTATGTGGAAGATCCATTTCAGCCAGCTGTCATGGATGTTGGACCATCTGGGCCAATGCTTCAGGGGATCTTGTTTGATCAAACCATATTATCCTGTAAAGAATCCACAACTTTCTATCCTCTGTGGAAACAAAAGCAGAACCTCTTTTCCAAAGCAATATATTCTTAGACCCAAATTTTGAAGTCAAGATACCTTTAAATAAATATGTTAGTTTAGTTTAGCAGCCCGTACAATGAAATGTCTTTCTGTACTTAGCTCATTCACAGTAAAAAAAAATTCAAAGAAAACACAATAAGATACAGAATCTAGACTTTCTGTTTATTTTCCATCCTTATATGGTTTATTTTTCTTTATACCTTTAATCTATGACTGTACTCTGTCTCTTTAAAGGCTTTGTTTTAGTTTTTAAAACTACTTATTTTTTTATAACTGCCTATACTCTTTTTTCTCTCAAGCCAACGTACATTTTTAAAACACACTGTGGCTCATTTAGAGGTTTATTTTGTCTGAATCTGACTTTATTGTTTATCTGTAATTATTTTTTGACAAGGAGTACTTTAAAATGGTAAACAGTATGACTGTGGTGGCCCTGGATGCTGGCTCCACCTCTCAAAAACTTTCAATATGGTGAAGGTACCTTTACTGCCAGCTCTTGGGACCACTGGGAGGGAGCCGTGCTTACCACCAAAACTCTGGTAAGCAGTTACCACCAAAACTCTGGTAAGCAGTTGGCCCATGCTGCCACCAAGAAACTTGCAGCATGCTTCTCACAAACCACATACAAGTGCTTGGTCTCCTAAAAGAGCCACAGCTGTTCCTGCAACCAACACAAACCAAGAAGTCTTCTTAAAGGAGCCAAATAGATTTTGCTGCTACTGTTGAGTCAGGAAGCCTTCTCCTTCTCTTAAAGGTATCATGCCTCTGCTTGCTTCTAGCAAACATAGCCCATGCAAGAAAATGCTGCTGCCATGAAGCTGTGCTTAGCTTAACTCTATTTATTTATTTATTTGTGTGTGTGTGTGTGTGTGTGTCTAGAATTCTTTCCTAAACTCTCTCAAGTTTTATGTGGATGTAGTTGTCCCATGTTTGGTGCCATTTTGTAGATGGAGACTGCTTGTTTGTTTTCCAGCTGCCCAGACCTGAATAATAGCACAGAAACTGTATTAATTATAACACTGTTTGGCCAATAGCTTAGGCATACTTCTAGCTAACTGTTACATCTTTAATTAACCCATTTCTATTAATCTGTGAATCACCATGAGGCTGTGAGCTACCAGTAAAGTTCTGGCTGGTAGCTGGGATCTTTTTCCCTTTGTAGTTACATGATGTTTCTCTGACTCCACCTATTTTTTCTCTGTATCTCTGTTTGGATTTTCTACCTGGCTTTACTCTACTAAGTCACTGGCCAAAACAGTTTCTTTAATAACTAATTTTAATTAAAACATCTTCATAGCATACAGAGGGGAATCCCATATCACTTCCCTGTGGATCACTTCATCTGGACCCATCATTTTCTGGATGAAGGTTTTTTGATGATAATTAAGGCAGTCATCAAACTGATTATGGAGGCAGACCAGTTCAGGCACCCTCTCCACTATTGTTTAGGGTCTTAGCTAGGGTCATACCTGTAGATTCCTGGGAATTTCCTTAGTACTTGATTTCTTGTTAGCCTCATAATGGCTCACTCAATCAAGATAATCTTTTCCCCTCCTCCCCCTGTCTTTCCCCCACCTTGATCATAGTTATGAGGCACAACCAAGAGCAATGGAAATTGCTTGTGTTTCTTTGGTGATGTCTCATGATTTCCTGACCACTAACTCACAGGTAGGTATCACACGTCTGACGTTGTGATTATCATTTAATAATCCATGATTTCTGAAAGTAGCATTGTCTCTCATGCAGAGCATCTTCATTAAAGCTCTTTTATTCCATTACTTTTTTATAATTAGCATACAAAGTAGTGGATTTCTAACACTATTTTTGATATCATAGACATGTGAATAATTTATTAAGAACATTTGGTCAAAAATATAGTCTCTTACATTTTCTCCTGTGTGATTATTTTTCTATCTTTACACTGGGGTCTTCGTTATTTAGTACCTAGTTGGATGGAGTCAAAAGGTAAAGACCCACCTTTTTCTTCATAGAGTAAGTTAAATTTTACAAAATATAAACTATACCATTCATTCCTTCCTAGTGGCTTTGTAGAAATATCTTTCTCTTATGGAAGTTTTTATATCACAGGGATCTATTAATATTTATGCCATAGTGTTCTAATAATTCCATTTTTAGTTTCTAAATAGTTTTATACCTTTAATATGCACCATAGCATCTTAATAAGTATAATGTCTGATAGGGTTTTTCTCCCTTCTTGTTCTTTCATAATGTTGATAGAAGATTCTTTGGCTTTTCTCCTACATAAGCTTTAGAATGTGTTTGTTTAATCCTTCTGACTATCCTTTCTATGACTTTTGTAATGAATTCACAGATTAATTTGGAAAAAAACTGACCTTTATTATAAACTAGCTCCCATAGCATATTGCTCAATTTATTAAATTTTTCTTTTATATCTTTTAATATACATAGGATACTTTTTGTGAAAGGCTTTCTTCATTCATTGTTGGGTTTATTTCTATGAATTTTTCTTTAGTTAATTCTATTATTGGTCTTGTCTTATTTTCAGACTGTACATTTTGTGAATTATATCCAGTAAGTTAAAGAATGTTATGTGCTGTCAAGAATAGGTATTGGCAATGTATACATATATTCAATTATCACACTGTACTCTATAAATATCTGTGAGTGAAATAGTAGCAATTAATTAAGAAAACATACATGTCAGACTAGACATATTTGTAAAAGGATGAAATAAATGCTTTATATGGATGACTGCTCAGTAGAGATAAATTGTGCTTATTTTTGCTGGGCTAGCTTTTTTGCCACATAGCAACAATTCTTCTTGTTGAATGCTGGAGACTAGCCTTCAAGTGTTCTTTTACTGAGAGTGATTCATGTGAGATTCAGGAGGTAGAAGGAAAGCAGGGATCATTATTATTAGCAGGTTTTTGGCACTCAGAGAGCTTTTGATCATACCCTGCTGCTGCTGGACCCCTCTGTCTTGCTACCTCTTCACAATTCTCATATTGCACCCACACAAATACAAGTAGTTTCTTAGACTTTCCACATGTCCTGGCTTTGTTCCTGTGTCATATTTCCACTCTTTTAGCAACATTCCAATTCCTGTACCAAACTCATTATTTATATGTCATACACAGTGACTCTGTTTCTTGACTGAACTCTAACTGATGTAGCTGTACTGATGTCTTTTTTATTTAAATATATAAGTGAAGCCCTGAAGCACATGAAATTATAAGGCTTAAATAAGAAACAAAGTAAGTTGCCAGCCTTAGGAAATATTGCTTAATTCATGGCATGGAAATATTGGTACTAATCCATTTATCATATTTTTCATGATGAGAGAAATAAAGAGCAAGATTATGCCATTTGAACTTTTACTAAAACACTATAAAAGCAGAAAACCAAGCTACTGTCTAGAGAGTCAGAGGCGTTAGGTAAAGTGAAGGGTCTAGCAGGGATGCATGGATCTCCTTGGGAGAGGGGAAATAGAACATCATAGATTTTACAGATGGTTTGGGGATAAGGACTGGAGCAGGAGCAACAAGTGTGGGTAGGGGAGGGAAAGGGTACAGAAAGAATTATCTAGAATTGGAGAACATTTAGCAAATGTTGTGTGAACTAGTGCAGTGGAAACTTCCTAGAATCTATGAAGGTAAAACTAATGAGTAACACTCTTAGTATCATAGAATGTGATACTCCTAACAATGGAAATATAGGGCATCAACTGACTAATCTCTTGTTATCAGGCAAGGCTTCAAGTGATGAGACTGGGTTGCATTCAGTTTGAGTTGTTGGCCAAGAAGATCACATGGAAACTCCCAAACAACCCAGGCTGTTGTTAAAACAAAGGATTGATTTTTTTTGCAAAATGACAGCAGCACCTCATTGCTTAGGACAACACCCACACATCTCATTGAATACAGAGAAGTGGAGCTGGTGCCTATGTGGAGCCTTCACCCTACATTCTAGTCTCTCTGGTGTAGAAGGTACTCTGTAGGTTACTGAAAAAGAAATGTGGATACAAACCCAGCCACAAAACCTTTGATCTACAGTCTGTCCTGCCTACAAAATATGCTAGGGCAATGGTAGTGCAGAATTTACAGTAATAGCCAGTGACTGATTTGACTTAAGGCTCACTCCACAAGAAGGAACCCATGTCTAACATTGCTTGAGTAACTAAGAACCAAGGACTAGATAGTCCAGAGACCTAGTGCAAAGCTAAATACTACTGATATAAAATATAGATAAAATTGATGGGAAAGCTCTGTTAACCTATTATGCCTAGTTAAGGTGTGGCTACCTGGAACCCAGGAAGAAAACTGGGATGGACCAGGTGTGCACTCTCTCTGCGTGATTCCTGTTGGACACGGGAAGTCGGACTCCCCATTCTTGTTGTGTGAGTTTCCCATTGTGACCATTAAAAATATAATTGTTATCCTTAAGCTGGCCTGGTTATTTCCCATATTGAGCTAATTCACAACACCTGGCACCCAACATGGGGCCACTAGAGCCTCTGGCAGCTCTGGCCAGCCACAGCCATGCCATGTTCATTTGGGCATAGACTGGCCAAGCTCAGCACCCAACTCTGAGCCCCATAGCCACTTCCCCACACACTCCCCCCTTGGCTTTCCTCCGTGCCCTATGCCACCGCTTGCATGCCCTCACCGCCCAGCGCATGCACTCAGCCCAGTTCTGCCGCCACCACAGTGGGCAAAGACCATTCCCATGCACTTTCCCGGCACACTTCCATGGCCACAGACCCCACTGCACCCAGTGTATGAGCCCAGCGTCAGCCGTTGCTGCCACCACCCCATGCCGCAGGCTTTGGGTCCAGCCGCTGCTGGAGCAGGAGACCTGTCTAGTGTGGCTATTGAACAGCCAAAGACTTCACGGAGCACATGGTCTGTGATTTATACCAAAAAAAAATTCTTGATTTGAGTATATTTGTAAGTATTCCACCTAAATTCAGATCTAAACTGAGCATGTGAATTCAAGTGCACCGTGACACCTACTGGCAGGCAACGGTTATTGCATCTACTACAGCTGATTAAACCACAGGTGAGATTTACTGATTTAAAATGGGCAATATGTCAGACAATCTAACTGTTCAAGGTTTCTATAGCCTTTTCACTTACACCATGTGTGAGGTCTTACAAGATGCATATGATGTCCCTCCTACATTGCTATTCCTATTTCTAGGGTTTACTTTTGTTTTCTTAAATATATGGTTTGACAATAGAAAAATGATGCAGTCTTTACAGATTGACTCCAGGCTTCTTAGAAAAAAAGTTGAAAATCTAAAAAAAGACACGACCATCTTAACTAACAATTTTCAGTCAGCTGAGGTACTTTTAAACATGATACAGACTGGTACTAAGCTTCTTAAAGAGGAGGTCATACATCTAAAGGAGAATACAAACACTTTGAATACCAAAACTCAGTCGAATGAGGTGCTTTTAGACATGGTACAGACTAATAACAAACTTTTCAAAAATGAGATTGCACATCTGAAGGAGGATACTAGGACTTTGCTTAACAGGACTCAGTCAACTGAGGTATTTTTGGAAAAGGTACAGTCTGATAGTAATTTATTTAAAGAGAGATTAAGCACTCTGGAGAAGGAAACAGCTGATTTGACACATAAAACCCAGTCCATGACAGTGGGTGCTGAAACATTATTTGAAAGAATTCACACTGTTGAATGTATTAATCAGACTCTGTTGAAGGGGTATGACAGATTGACTGATAGAATGTCTCTCCAAGAAGGTACTATGCATGCCATGAAGAATATGTCCAAGGATGAGACATTATCTCTACTGGACAGACTTCATACCTTAGAATCCTCAATGAGGGTATTAGAGCAGAATACTGGACAGGAGGTCCAGACTTTACAAAAGGCAATGGTAAACAGATTTAAAAAGATCGAGAAAATTATCGGCTTTGATGACCAGGAGCAAAAGGTAAAAATGCAAAATTTGACCTCATCAATATGTAAAACTCTCCGGGATAACTTCCCCAGAGTACTACCTGCCTTTCCAGTGATATCATCGTAAAAGGTATCTGGCTCCAAATACCCTAAGGTTGTCAAGGAATATACATGGGAACCCATAAGCATGAGTGATCTAAAAAAAATTAAACAAGCAACTTATGATTACATTTGTGACTTATGGATTACATTTGTCTTTTGTTAGTGAGATGGTCAAAGCCTGGGCTTTCAGTAACAAAGCCACACCTCATGATTGGGCTCAGTTAATCTCAGCTGTCCTAGAAAGTGGACCACAATTACATTGGAGATGCTTTCTTAAAGAGAAAGCAAAATTTTAAAGCAACAAGAAAAAGTGAAAAGAACTGAAATTTCCTTAGATCAAATTCTAGGTGAAGGACTTTTCTCTGATCCTCAGGATCAAGCTATTTATGATAACCACACCCTGTCCCTATGTACCACAGCATTCTTAAAAGCTTGGGACAGAATTCAGAAACTAGGAAAGGGACTTGAGTCATATCTTAAGGTTAAACAGGGTCAAAGAGAACCTTTTAGTGATTTTTTCAAGACTAACTAGGGCTGTACAAATAGGGATAACTGACCCAGAAGATAGACATATAATAATTAAATCTTTGGCTTATGAGAATGCCAACATAGAGTGCAAAAGGATCCTGGGGCCTTTAAAGATCAGATCAGCACCCAGATGAATGGGTCTTACATACAATGAATGTCTAGACACTTGACTATGGTACTGAAGCTTGGGTAGGAGAAGCAATTTCCAATGGTAAGAGAAGACATCAAAATACCAAATGTTTTAATTGTGGTAGAATGGGACATATCAGAAGGGGTTGTAGACAGTGGATTTTCAGAAATAATGCCTCTTCTGGGAATGACAGAAATAGGAGGACTCAGCCTTCAGATGTATGTAGGAGGTGTGGCAAAGGCCGACATTGTCCAATGAATGTAGGTCAACCAAAGATAGACAAGGCAACCTGTTACCATTGGGAAACACCATGGGGGAGCCTCTCGAAGGCCCCCATTACGAATGTGGTGAAGTCATTCCCAGTTACTGTGGAAAATGTGTCTCGTCAGGAAAATTAAAAAGTCCCATGCTTGCTGTCAAAAGCAATAATAGTCTGAATGATGAGATAAATATGGAAAATGAGTCAAGAGCTCTGGTGAGACAGAGGAAATGTATATTCTGGCAGACTTCTATAAATGAACAAAGACCAAAGCTAAGAGTGTATATAAATGACATTTTTATTGAAGGCTTAATAGACACAGGTGTGGATGTAAGTATCATTACTCCAGAATCTTGGCATCCGAATTGGCGTCTTCAGGAGGTAGATGTTCAGTTCATGGGGATTTGAACCCTATCTCAGGTAAGACAAAGCACGAGATGGGTTGAATGCATAGGGCCAGAAGGGCAAATAGAAAAACTAAGGCCATATATAGCCAATATTGCAGTGAATTTGTGGGGTCATGACCTATTGTAGCAATGGAATACCCAGATTAACATTCCTGCAGCCCTTAAAGCTTATGTTTCTGAGGACAATATTAGAAGATATTACAGACAATGAACACCTGCCATTCGGGCTGTACAAGAACACAAAGCAATTGATTACCCTTCAGATGTACCAACAGCCCTGCCTTTAAAATGGTTGACTGAAAAACCAATATGGGTTAAGCAATGGCCCCTATCTGAGAAAAAGTTGCAGGCTTTAGAACAACTGGTTCAAGAGCAATTAGATGCTTGACATATAAAAGGATCTACCAGCCTTTGGAATTCTCCTGTATTTGTTGTTAAGAAAAAAATCTGGAAAATGGAGAATGGTGACAGATCTTAGATCTATCAACAAGGTTATTCAACCTATGGGCCCTATGCAATCTGGAATTCCTCTGCCCTCTCTGTTACCAAAGGTATGGCCTATCATAGTTATTGATTTAAAGGATTGTTTCTTCATTGTACCTTTACAAGAAAAAGATAGAGAAAAGTTTGTCTTCACAGTGCCTACTTATAATAATTCTCCACCTACTAGGAGGTACCAGTGGATTATCCTCCCACAGGGAATGCTCAATAGCCCACCCTGTGTCAATATTTTGTAAGTCAGCCCCTGGAAATAATATATAAGTGATTTCCTAAGTCTATAAGTTACCATTACATGGATGATATTTTGCTATCTGATTCAAACATAGATACCTTAGAAAGAATGTTTGAACCCTCAACCATATACCAAACCTTAAATGATGTCCCTAAGTCTGAGGACAAACTTTGCTGGGAGAGGGGACTCCTAATGATATTCTGCAATACTATCCATCAGTGCCTTATCTAGTGTCAGGACATACACAGATGTGAGCCTGTTACACCTTGTATGAAGTTCAGAGAGTTTAAGCTTATTTTTATTTTTCAAAGTTGTTGACAACAGGTGTGGCTACAAATCAAGATATCCTGACCTAGGGTGTGGTTACTTGGTGTTTTGGACATTAAGATGGCCCACAGAGGTGGATCCACTCAACCCTGACCAAAAAATCAGGGAATTCAAGCGTACTGCTGTGCTCCTTCTTTTAAAATAGGAGGTTTGACATAGGGAGTGGCTGCCTACAGGATACTTGGTCTAGGGTGCATTCACTGACACAAACTTCAAATGCTTTACTCAGGAAATAATGGCTTGATGTCTCAAGTATTGAAGCAGGTAATTGTTCTGGTTGTTCTTTCTGTCATGGTAAAGTATTCTTTTGTCTTCTTTGCCCCTTTTGTATTGGGGTATAAAAGTGTGTGGAAAATGAACACAAGTAAACTTAAAACTCAGCATTCAGTATTCACTGAGTTGTCCTCTTGTTACTATCCTGTGTCTCTGCATTTCTTTCTTATCTCTCTTTCTCCTACCTAACATTTCTAATCCTCATTCCCCTACCCTGAAACATATGAATCTGCCATGGCTAGGATCACAGCAGAAGTCACCCCAAAAAGAAGGCTCATGACAATCCATCTCATCTATAATATAGGTTTCCTCCAGTAGCAGATGGGAGCAGATGAAGAGACCCACAGTCACACATTTTTCAGAGAGAGTCTGAATTGGAAATTCCCATCAAATTCAACTCCCCGGGGCTCAGGGAATCTATTGGAAGAAATATTGTAGGAGTCAGAGGGGATGGAGGACACCAGGAGAATAAGGCCCTCTGAATCGACTAAGAAAGGTACATATGAGCTCTCAAAGATGGAAGAAGCAAGCATAGAGTCTAGATGAGTCTGTACCAGGTCCTCTGTGTATATATTACAGTTATTAGCTAAGTAATTTTTTATGGGACTCCTGAGGGTTTGAACTGCCTCTCATACCTGCTCTTGAGACTCTTTTCCTCCTATTGGGTTGCTTGTGTCTGACTTTGATATTTTTTTTGCTTCATCTTATTATATTTTACTTTGTAATGTTTAGCTGTTATCCCTTAGAACCCTGTTCTTTTCTAAAGAGAGACAGAAACAGAGTGTATCTGGAGGGAAGGGGAAGTAGGGAGGGACTGGGAAGAGCAGAGGGAGGGGAAACTGTAATCAGGATATATTATGTGTGAAAAGAATCCATTTTCAATAAAACGAAAAGATAAAAAACTACAAAAGGATCAATCTTAAATTATAGTCCTACTGATTTTGCATCTTACAAAACTAAGTGGAAGGCCACATTGGGTAAAGTGCAATATTGACTAAGATTTTTCACTCCTTTCTGTATCCACTCTCTATGCCAGGTAAGAGTTCAATTCTTCTCATAAATATTGGTGAATTTTCTGATCTTTGACTTGGTGTTCTATGCCATGAATTATTTTCTAATCAATGAAAATCTTGACAAGGTAATGCATAGAAGTTTAGCATGAGTTTATAATAAAATGAACAAAATAAGTAAGTTTAAAAATCAGTAATGGCTATAGAGATGTGCCATTTAGAAAAAGAAGAGGAGGAAAAGGAAGAGGAGAAAAAGAAGGAGGAGGAAAAGGAGAGATCCTAGTGAATCCTGCAAAGCAGAATACGTAGATCATTTCATCTTCTGGACATAGAGATGATTAGCTCTGCCTACCTAAAATCATTTGGATTTTGGAGGGGGTAACAAATTTTGCTAATGTCACCAGAAACTGTTACAACTCTCCCAGCTGGACAGAGCCTCCTCTATCTCCCAGCCTGCAGACCTATGAATCCTAAGGGTGAATATTACTCCTTTAAGTCTCAGCAGTTTAGAGTAATGTAGCATTATAGTTCACAATAGCAACTGACAAAAGCTCATTTTTCAGTAAGCTTGCCAGTTTGGTAAAGTTCTAGATAGTCTACTAGAATTTTTGTTTTGTTTTGTGTTTTGTTTTCTGACACAAGGCATCTTTGTACAGCCCTGAAACTGACTCTGTAGACCAGGATGGATTCTACTGGAATAATTTGACTCAGCACAATAAATGAAAAGAGTTAATACCTTCCATCCATTCATTTAATTATTAATTTTGTTATAAGGTCTCATGTAGGCTATAGACATTGGCCTTGAATGTCCTATGTAGCTGAGGAGAAGCTTGGACTTCTGATCCTCTTGACACTTCCAAGTGCAGGTAGTACAGACAATACACTATCATACTCACCCACTACTTATTAATTTAAAAAAGAAACCTTTAAAATTCTTAGCATACTATATCCAGAAATAGCTTTCTTAATCCAACTAGTGTCATATGTTAGAAATTTCAAGTCTAATTGGAAGATTTCAGGTGCATTTCCTTTATAGGCAGGTGAAATTACTTATTACCCCATTTATATTCAATATTGTTTTGAAGGCTTATCAGTATAATAAGAAAAAACAATGAGGAGAAGAAATACTTCATTGTTTTGCTGCAGTTGGCTACTATTATTTCCACAGAAAATTCAAGATAATCTGCAAATTATTAGAATTAAGAAGAGAGTTCAGTAAAGTTGCTAAGCATAGGTAAATATAAAAAATAAATTAATGTGTTATAGACCATTGAAATTCAAGTAAATATAAAATAGAGAGTTGTCCCTTGCTATCTGAGGGCTGATTCTAGAACTTGCATATACCAGGTCTGAAGAAGTTTCAGTCCCTCATATGAAACAGCACTGTATTTGCATATAACTTATTAAGAAGTGTTCTCTAGATTACTTATAAATATTCATGCAATTTAATTATTTTGTGCATTTTAATTTTATGTGCATGTAGTTTATTTGTGGGTGTATGTTTGGGTGTGAGCTCACATATGCATGCTCATATATGTATGCATGTGCATATGTATAGGTATATGTGTGCATGTGGAAACCAGTGGTTGGTGTCTGGTTTCCTCTTTGATCACTCTCTACCTTATATTTTGAGACAGTGTCTTTCACTGATCCAGAACTCACTTTATTGGCAAGACTGGTGGGCCAGTGAGATCAGTCTATTTTCTTCTCCAGTGAGAGGATTTCAGATGTGCACCCCTGTGCTTGGCTTTTACATGGTTGCTGGGGATATGAACTCAGGTCCTGATGCTCACATGGCAGCAACTTATCCATTGAGCCATGTCTTCAGCATTAACTAATGTAGCATAAATGTTATGTAAACAATTATTAGAATTTATTATTTAGGGATGATGAAATCAATGAACAAAATGTATAAGCATTTTTGGCTTTTTTGCTTTGGATATTCTCAATTAGCTGTTCATTGAAATCATGAGTGTGGAACCCAGGGATACATTCTAACTGCAGAAATAGCAGACCTAAAGTGAACCATCAAATATGAAATTTAAGGATAATGGCTAGATATTTGTAAAAATATCATTAGACAATAGGTATGTATAACAAGATTCAGCCTCATCAATTATTCAGTTTTTTATGTGTACAATCTAAGCAATTTAAAAACACTTTCAGGATTTTAAAATAAACCTATTTTTAAAATATTTGAAAGAAGTGTGCCAAAGATACCTAAGATAATATCTAGGGGAGGAAATTATTGGAGAGGGTTGTCTTTCTGAAAAAATAAGATAAGTTTATTATGTATATTTATCATTTAGTTAACAAGGCTTAAGTAGGTAAGGCCAAGAAAAGAAAGGTCCACTGATGATTAAAAGGAGTCAAAATGAATACAGGAATACATGGGGAATTGATGCTAGAGTTAGTTATTTTGGCAAATCAGTTAGAATAAAATTGTCCTCTTACCAAAACACTTCAAAGAATCAAACTAACTTTTAGAGAAATAATTATTTCTTGAATCAAAAGTTTCAGCTCTGGAGGGCAAATAAATCGATATGAAAGCAATATTTGATGGTTTTTCAATGCAAATATAAGATTATATTTTCTACTTAGTGTAGGAAAGGTTTGACTTAAGAGTAAACCATGGGGCAAGAGTGGTACATTTGATGAGCTAAAGTTAAACAGAACATGCATGCACTGCAACATACAAATAAACAGGGCAAAACATCAAACCCAGACTGAGAAATATTTTGAACTATATTTGTGAAAGGATTACTTAACATTTGAAACGTTTACATAATTTTTTTTTTCTGAGACAGGGTTTCTCTGTGTAGCTTGGGAGCCTTTCCTGGAACTCTCTCTGTAGACCAGGCTGGCCTCAAACTCACAGAGATCCACCTGCCTCTTTCTCCCAAGTGCTGGAACTAAAAGCATGAGCCACTACCACCAGGCAAAGTAGAATTTCTTAAAAGGAATTTGAAGATTATTAATCGGGGATTTACAGAAAGAGGAATACTACAAGGTCTGCACATAGACTTGTGAAAATACATTCAGCTCTGTAAGAACTAGAAACCGAGCATCTACCACATCGGAGCTATGAGATTGCCAACAGTCAGAGGTGGGCCTCCTTTAATGAAGACCAACCATGTAATGAAGATGAAGTTGCATGCCCTCTTCTATCATTCTGTAAGTGAAACTGTTCCAACTAATTTAAATGGTGTGTCTCCTGGCCAAATAATTGTGGAAGACATAGACTTTAAAAGTGAAGATGATTGACTAAACCCTAAGCCTACCCTCATGCATACTGGTGAGAAACCAGGTGTTCTTTTTCCTGAAATAGAAACAAAACATGATGCCCTTCCCTTCTCCACACACCATTTTGAACTTTACCTCGATATACTATATCAAGTGCAGTGAGACTGTGAAAGGAAAGAAGGCACATGCATTTGGATAGAAGAAGTAAAACTGTGCTGTACTGCATTGGGCATGATGGCCTGTACAGAAAGTCCATGAATTAACTCAAAGTTCCTGGAAAAATCAAGCAAGAAGAACAAGGTCACAGCTAATAAATCCAGCTGGCAAAAATGAGCTGTTGGCTTATACACTTATTGCTACCCAATTGCATTTCCCAATTTAAAATACCATTTACAATTACAATGAGAACAAAAAAATCTTAGCTATAAATGTAGCAAATTATGTATCAAATCCATATGCATAAAATTTTGACTCCAATGAAAGAAAAAAGCATTGTATTCTAGATTATAAAGTTGAACCAATGGGAGCATGGGTTAGTTAGCATTTTTGTGCCATTATTCTTTCACAGACTCCTTGAACATCCTTGTCAGGTTCCCCTGTTTCCCCTTATCAATTAAACACCAATCTTCATCTACTAAAACAGCAGACTTTCAGCCCAAATTATTTCATCCATTGCTCTCCCTAATACTACACACCAAGAAACTAGTAGAGTGTTGAAGGAGAGAGGGCCTGCTTTTGGTGCCAGCTAGCGTACACCCAAAATAATCACACAGAAATTGTATTAATTAAACTACTGCCTGGCCCATTATCTCTAGCCTCTTATTGGCTAACTCTCTTAGCCAATAAGAGATTCAACCCATTTCTAATAGTCTGTGTGTCATCACGAGGTCGTGGCTTACCAGGAAAGATTCAGCATGCCTGACTTGGCAGTTTCATGGTGGCTCTCCCTGCCTGTCTTCTTTCTCCCAGCATTCTGTTCTGTCTACTCCGCCTACCTGATTTCTGCCCTATCAAAAGGCCAAGGTAGCTTCTTTATTCAACCAATGAAAGCAACACAAATACAGAAGGATCTCCTACACCAGTAGAGCTTCTACCTGCTGAAGGCCTTATCAGTGGTATAGTGATTCCAGTTCATTCAAAGAGAGATCAGAACTGTCCAAAGGATTCACTGTTTGTTCTACCCTCCACTTGCAGTTAGGGTCCCTGTTTCTAAGACTGTGGGTGAACAAGAGGTTGGCTTCAGTTAGTGCCAATTAGCACACCTGGGTGACCTAATCATATTGACTGCTTTCTGCCTTTCATAGATTCCCATTTGCCTGATCTTATCAGAGTCTTACTGTTCTCTAAATTTCCATTTAAAATGTCCAGTCACATTGGCAGGAGTTGTAGTTAAATTGAGTTGACACTGGACTCTTTTTCTTACTGCAATAGGTTTTACTTAACAAAGCTGTCATTACTGCGTTAACTCCTATCCGGCTTCACCATTGGCATATGTTTAGAGGATCCAAATAAGGAAATGTGCTACCACATTTTTTAAACCTTGAACTATTACATTCATTTATTAAAGCTCTTTTTGCAAACATGATTAACTTTAAAAAAAGAGGACATGAAGTTGGGAAGGAGTGTGTTGAGAAGTATCTAGGAGGGAGTTAGCAGAGGAGACTAGGGGTTACATATGACCAAAATACATCATATACATGTAAGAAATTCTCAAAGGATACATTTTTAAAAATCAAAAACAAAAAGGAAAGAACCCTACCACACTCAAACAAAACAAACTAACCCACCAACCAACTACATGACCCAAATGTTATGATAAGGAGATCACTCATGGGTGTCCAAGGAGATCAACTAACAATGAAGGGGTGTTATTTCTAGCCTGAGCAGACAGATTTCTTGAAAGGAGATTAGGGCAATCATATGGGGGTGTGAGGGATAAGGAATTTGACTTAACACTGAAGATATTAAAGGTGGAGGATTCCCTCTAAGCTGACAGGGGCCTTGTTAAGAGTGGAAAATACAATCCAGATAAAGATAGATAATGGTGTTCAAGCCAATGTTTACTTGAGAAGAATGCATAGAGGAGCCAGAGTACTTTGGTCAAAGAAAATCTTTGTTAAAACTAACTCAAGATGTCAGTAACAGGAGAAATTGGGTTTGTAATAAATGGAAACTCTACTGTCCATTTTTCTATATCTCTACTACTATGCATTAAAAGTTCTTTATATCTTTTCCTTTTAGAAAAGTCAAGGTTTTTCTAAAACTGCACTGCAGTTTCCTTAGGGGTAAAGCCATACCCTGCAGCCTTTCTAAGTGCAAAGGTTTTGGAGCCATGATACTCTATTATTTCTGGCTGGCTGCCAATTGCCTCATCAAAGTTAACTCTGTAACACCTATGTCCCAAATAAAAGTAACCCATACTGAGATCACAGACACAGCAGGCTTTTGAGTCTTCTATATTTATGTCAATAACTTTGCTCAACCATTTTTCTTTTT
>PVIU01010468.1:7616-70021 GCA_004026605.1 Ondatra zibethicus | reverse complement strand
ATGACAATCCAAGCTGGGTGCAGAGCTCTTAATTTTTACGAGGAATGCAATCAAGAGAAAGATAATTTGACATTTGTAGTGCCAGGTAAAATGGAGAACAGGTGCTCAAGACTTCACAATAATAAAGACAAGAAGATAAATTGTGCCTTTTCGACTCTGCTCTCCACCATGTCTATTTTCTTATAGTGGAGTTGAACATCTTCCTCTCCTGCTTAAAATCCTCTGATGGTAAGCAGCAATATTTAGAACCAATATATGAACTTCTTACCATGTCCCAAAAGTTCATGGACAAACTTTATTTTGTTATGTTGATCTAATCCTATCACTTTTCCTTTAGTAAAAGTAGCATTCTTACCATCTCTACCCAAATTATTTTTCAATTATATCTTATACATATAAATATATCACCTCTCAGACCTCCTGCTTGGTAATCTCTCCCATACTAAAATGTTGAGAGATATTTGATCACTGTGTCTGTACCTCGTCACCTGCCTTAAGGCACCTTCTGATTGGTTTAATAAGGCTAAGCAGGGCTTCTGGGAAGAGAGCAACTCTAGAAGGAAGAGAGGATGAATTTGCCAGTGACATGTGGAGGGGGTCAGACCTACTGTATGGAGGACAGGTAATGAATGAGTCATGTGGCAGAATTTAAGTTATGAGAACTAGTTGGTGACAAGCCTAAGCTAAGTTCAAGCTTTCATAATTAGTAAGTCTCTGTGTCTTATTTGGGAGCTGGCGGTCCAAAGAAAGTCTGACTATACTAGAACTTCTGTCCTATAAAAACAGGGAATTCATCTTTATACCACTATGTGTCCTTTAGTAGTACACAATTGGTTCTCAAACAGTTCTTGAACAGGTTTTGAACTATATTTAGGGAACGGAAACAAAAAAGCAGGTAAATTTTAGACTAATTTATAAAATATTTAAACTGATAACAAGAATTTTCAAAAAGTTACTGGATAATCACAAATTATAAATGTTAAAGAGACGACTCCTGTGCTATGTAGGAATTACAACTTAATTCCTTTTATAATCCTGATTCCAATTATAAAATCCTAATCAAGTCAAAATGTAATGTGATGAACTACCCAATCTACATAGACATTACTTAACAGCTTTTTTCAATTATGCTTTCTCATCAGTGGTGGTTCATGCCTATAAACCATAAGAACTCAAGAGGGTAAGGCAAATAGGATTCTTGAGAATTCGAGGACATACTGGACTACATAGTGAGTTACAGGCCAGTCTGAGATACAGGGTGATATATCAAAATCAAAAAGAACAAATATTAGTAAATCCTTAAGTTATATCATCTCTTTACTTTTCAATAATCTGAGTCACTTCAACATGGTCAATAGCTCTACCACCAAAACCACACAATCAACAAGCAATGAATTTGCTAATGTAAGCAAACTGTTCTGAGGCATAACAGGTTAAAGACAACTCCCAGCCATGATCATATGGTGCCTAGTATTCAACATATAAAAGCATTATAAGTACATGCTATGCTTTGATTTTATTCCTATTTCTCTTCATATATATTTTACCTGGTCTTAAAATGAGGTAAAATAGTACAAATAATAAAAGATTGCTGTAAGAAAGTTCATAGACATGTTACCTTGCCTACACATAAAATTTGGATTTAGGTTTGAAAGGACTCAACTAAATCCATCATTTTCCATCTATCTTTTGTGTATGAATATTTATGTATATATCTGTGTAGATGCTGATGCACATACATGTTCATGTCAGGTGTCTTTCTCAAAAGGTTCTTCACCTGTACTTTGGGACAGGGTCTCTCAATGAATATGGAGTTCATCAATTCAGCTCGGCTGGCTGACCAAAGAACTTCAGGGTTCTGGCTGTCTCTGCCAGCAAGTGCTGAGATACCACCTGCCATACCCAGGCTTTTGACTTGGCTTCTAAGGATCTGAACGCAGAACTTCATGGTTACACAATGGGAAATTTACTGACTTAACCATCACCCCAGCCCTCACTTCTCATAGTTTTTGACCAGAATTCCCTATCTTTTGGTAGTGGAATTTACACTATTTAAAAAGAAAAACAAAACAAAAACTGTTCAAAAATATTACTTCTAAGTAGAACCTGACAGTGATTTACTAGTACTCAAAGTAAGTCACTAAGAATTTATATGAACATTCAAAGTGCAAACAGCTAAAATATGGGGAACAATTATAAGATAATTAAATGAAAACTCTGGAAAACTGACATTTCAGTCAACTCCCTATATTAACTTCTCTATAACAATTATTCTGTGATATTCTTCCTTTAGTGACTAAAAGCAGACATTTAAAATTAGAATTAAGATTCTATTGAGAAGAGCAGGGAAACATTAGAAAGTGAATCTTCTGCTGTAGAACAATTTATAACTTTATTCCTTTTTAAACCATAGCAGGTTATTTGGAAGGGAACTGTATTTGTAAACAAGCAGATTCTCATATTTTGCTAGACTTCTGGATCATCTTGTTTTAATGTGAACATAATTCTAAGGGGGGAAAAGTATTTGACAGTCAACACCCCCCCCCCCCCAACAGCAAGAGTTCAGTACAGCAATTTTAGAAAGCACTTACTTAATCATTTCAAAAAGCTTTGGATCTGAAACCTTGATATTTCGTGCCATATTCCAGGAAAGATGAACCATGGGTACTACTGACTTCACACTTTGCAATTTGTTCCATTCGTACCGTTCCACTGCCAACTTATACTGGCAGGCTGGGGGGAAAAATTAAAAAAACAAAAAAACAAGAACTAAACTATCAAAAGATGTGAAAGTAACCATTATCACCTCATGAAAATCTCAAAGCACTACAAAAAATATTAATCCCCCTCCCCCCACCCCAACAAGGGTTTCTCTGTATAACTCTGGCTGTTCTGAAACTCACTGCACAGACCAGGCTGGCCTCGAACTCAGAGATCCGCCTATTTCTACCTCCGAAGTGCTGGGATTAAATGCTTGTGCCCACTGCCCAGTTTACAAAAATAATTTTTAGGCTTTGTGATAATTTTTTTATCCATTATCTCATTTAATTCTTAGCATTTCCTTATTGATTTTATTTTCTTCACTAGATGAAGAAATCAAGGACTGGAGAAATCAAGTAACTTGCCCAAACTTACAAAAGCCAAGACCTAGTCTAAATCCAGGTCTTTCTGCCTCCAAAGGCCACATTCTTAATCTCCAAGGATAGGCATAATTCAAATTGTATTTTGTAACCAATACAGGAGAAAAAAGAAAAATCTAAAAGAATGTATTTTTACTTAGTTTTTTTCTCCCTTAAGAAGCCCCTTTATAAAGCAAAATCAAGGATTCTAAAAATTTTTACAAGTATATCTTCCATGTATATACCTATATAGACCTTTCGTTTGCTAAGGATTTATGGTTTTAGATTCAATAGTTAACTAACATTTAACTTTTATAATAAAAATTTATAAAAAAAAGGAGACAGTTTCTTCTAAATACATTTATTAGTTTTTTTTTTAAAGGTTAAATCTTTTTTTCAAGCATATTCTTTTAAAATACCTGTAAGTGGACCAACGTTCCAAGCAATGTTGTTGCACCAGCCAATAGCTTGAACCCAATGGACAGTGCCTGCATTGATCCAGACCAAATCTCCAGGTCGCTGAATAAACCTATACACTGGAACATTTGCTTCATAAAGATCTTCAAGGTTGGGCCACCAAGAACCCATTAAGAAATTCAAATTATTTCTGAAATAAGAAAAACAGAGCAAATGGATCAAGGACTCTAATAAATTCTTTATAAAAGAATGTCAAAAGTCTCTTAATGCTAATTAATTTCAATAAAACTTAACTGATAGAGTAATAAAAACTGCTGTATGCATGTAAAGAGTAAAATTAATTATAGTAAAGTACAGGAAGACTTATCTAAAGATAGCATTACTAGCTTGAATTTATTTCTTCAAGATTCAAGTGAAAATCTGTAGCTACTTTGAAGTAGCACATATTTTTAACTTCTAATATCATTTTATTAAGTCCCCACTCCACTTTTAGTCACTGAACCCTTCTCTTTTTCTTACAGTACCTGGAAATCACTAAAAGACAGAAGATGGAGATGAATTTATTTATATAAATAAGACCACTATATATATAAGTACCAGAAATTCCACTCAATTTGAGAAAGGGTCTCTACTGCTGCTTTGACTCATAAGGAGAAAAAGGGGGTAAAATCTGACAACTTCCATATGGTTTAGAAGATCAGCTAATGAAGCACGAATAATAAAAGCCCAGAGACAGATATGGGGGTTCCACCTGAGGATCAGAAAAGCAAAGCAAGCAATCAAGCCACTAGAGAGCTCTTACCTCTAAGAAATCCTCAGACTGAAAGAGAACAAGTTCCTGTCTCATCCTGGCATATATTTCTCTCTAGTGCTGGGATTAAAGGCACGAAACACCACCATCTGGATCTTTTTCTGTATTGATCTTGTGTAGCCCAGGGAGGCCTTGAACTCAGAGATCCATCTGCCTCTGTTTCCCAAATCATGGGATTAAAGGTGTATGACACCACTGCCTAGCTTCTAGTGGCTTTGTTTTACCTTCTAGTCTTTAGGAAAGCTTTATTTATAAAGCATAAATATCACTATAGCTCCCCCTTTTTTCTAAAATAATAAAAATAAAAAAATAAAATTTTCTTTGGGTTCCCATAAGATTATCAGTGCCCCCAATCAGCAGGAAGTAGCCCAGGAAATACACCTACATTCTCAAAAAATGGATTATGAATGTTTGTCTTTGTTTAGCATGTAGGTTTCAAGTTGTTATGGATAATGGTCAGGAAAAAAGCTAAACAAAGGAGATTAGATTCAGGGGTTTTGTTTTGAAAAGAGAAAAAGGGGGATAAGCTATGGGATAATGCTCTTGTATACTGTAAAGATTTGTCATTCCTGAAAGGTAAAGGAGAAAACAGACTTCTTCAAGTTCTAAGTTTTTCTCTGACTGCTATACATCCTGAATTGTGTGTTTTCATGTTTGTTCTGTAAACAGACAAGGAATCTGTGATAAGGTTGTGCAACTACAATTCCCTATAAAGCAAAGTTATTAAAACAAATCTTAACCCTATTTTAGTCTTGGGTACCACCATAAAACTGGAGAAAACATTCTAACTAAAATCAGGCAAGCAACCCCAATTAATCAACAAGACATGGTAAAAAGTAGAGCAAGTTACTTCAACAATACATTTGAACCTGTAAAATTCTATTTCTAATTTTCTTGTACTGAATGAAATATGTTAGTGAAGTCAATATATGGTGATTATCTCTCTAAACTTAACAAGAAATTTAGGTCCTTAAAAAAATTTCCAATTATGATACATGTCATAATTAACCAAGTATTTACAGCAAAGATTATTAAAGCAAAATTAGAAATTACATGTTAATATAAGGAATATGTCTATAATTAGTTTTCAAATTTCATAATATACACTTTCAGTAGCCCCTCCCTCCACATTTAACTGAAATAGGGGCAAAATATCACATGTTAATAATTTATGTTTTTAATTTTTATTTCATAATAATTTTCTAATTTTATTACTAAATGAAAATATCAGAAGCTTACATAATTGAGTGCCTTTTAGAAAACAAGAAAACAGTTCTACCTAGAGATATTAAATTTAAATCAATTAAAAAGCATTCAAAGCACTTCTTAACACAAAACAAAACACATAAAGAAAGGATGGCTATTTCTAGCATCTTAAAGAAATGATAAGATTTACTATATATATTTTTGAAACAAAACCTGAAGCAGTTAATTAAGTTTTATAAAAAGCCTTTTTAGAAAAAGATGCCAGTTTTAAAAAGAATTTATATCATGGCATGGCAAAGAGTAATATGTTCAAGCTTGAGTTATTCCTAATAAACATGTTCACTTACAGAGTTTCCTTCAGTTTCTGAAAAAAGAATGTATGCCTTATAAATAAGTACTTGAATATATCATTTTAAAAATGAAACTAATAACTCAAAATTCCTAACCTCTAAACTCATGCCTACTACTATATTTTATAGAGTTGTTTCATGAAACCTTTAAAAGTTTTCTCATAACATAATGTTTGGAATCACTTAATTTAACACAAAATTTTCCACTACATGGTAACTAAAAGCTGAGTGTATATCTACATTAGGCTATCGAGTTTGGTAAGTTGTTGTTTACAATACTGTTTTATAATAATTATGTTTAAATAAAATTCAGTTTGAAAACCTACTTTTCACAGAAGTCATTCAAAACACCCCAGTAACCTTCAGGAACAACAAACCATTCACAGTCACCTGGGCCAATATTTATATTAACTGAACAGAAGTTATTATTTTCTTGATGACCTAAAAGGCAAAAAGAAAAATAAATCAACATACTATTAATTCTATAGAAAATGGGTCTTTAGACATGAAACCTTTAAAATGTTAAAGATTCAGTTCTTTATAGTGTCAAGTCTGGCTTTATGACTGAGTTAGGTCAACTACTCCTAACTTATTCAGTAAGGGCTAACATGGAAGGCAAAGTAGAGTTTAGGCTCTGATAGGTTGCTTGGCTCAGTTATAACATTAACCAAAGCAAGCTGTAAAACATTTTTAGCTCACCTTCCTTAGAAATAAGAATTAATATTAACAATTTCTATAAAATTGTTATTTTGAAGATAAATGAAATAATGATTAGAATGGTGTCTAATAAACAATATATACTAGTTGTAGATGCCATTACTTTTTTCTTTTTCATTGTGAACAAAGCCTGGCTTTAAAAACATAGCTACTTAGGCTAGATATATGCCTCAGTGGTTAAGAGTCTATTGTGCTCTTGCAGAGGACTTGGACTGGTGGCAGCAGAAAATAGCAAAATAGAGGAGATCCTCCCTCTTTCTCCATACATGAAGATCAACTTTATCAGAACCCAGAGAGATAATCACAGGTTGACTGTCATGAAATAAATACCAAAAGAAAGGTAACTTAAAGTTAGTAGACATTTGTAGTATAATACTTTATATCTTGCCTTCCCTGCATTAAGTATGTATTTGGAAATGTCCCACAGTATGGATCCTAAATAAAAATAAGCTCTAGTTATAGTCAGAGCTACTAAATAAACCTTAATTGTCTATACAAAATTTTTTAAGAGTAAAGCCTAAACACAACCCTGTAGTTTAAAATATACAGTCTGATTGTAAAGTGATAGCTAAAACAGCTATCACTTGTACTTATGTAACTCCATAACAACTTTAAAACAACACACAAAAATGTTATTTCTTATATTGTACTGATTAAACTATATACATTTCTTGTAAGACCATGCAATCTAATACAAAAAAACTTTTTAAAATATGAGTTGGAAGCGGTAGCAATTGCAGAGTATACACTAGATTTCAAATACATGGTATAAAAAATGGGAAACATCTTTGTAATTTTGTACTGATTATATGTTTATATTTTGGGTGTTATAGGGAAAAATTAACTTCATTTACTTTTCGTACTTTAATGTATCAAAATGACTTTTTAAATTATATATAATTTGCATTATATTTCTATTGGATACCACTACCTTCAAGGAATTCTTCAGGTAATTCCTTTGAGAGAATAGAAGAAAAGTTGTTACCAATGACCTCAGTCAGGGGATTACTATGTAATATAAAGAACCAAAAATATTAAATTCTTATTTCTCCTCATCCAATAAATGGGCTAATGAACTAATATTTTAAAAGAAGGAATATAAATGGCAAATAAATACTTGAAAAACTGTTTGGCATCCTTAGACATCAGGAAAACGCAAAATTAAAACTGTTTTGAAATTGCTGTCTCTCAACCCAAACAGAACGAGTATGAAGAAATCAAGAGACAAAAAGTGCTGGTGAGGATATAGAAAAAGAGGAACCCTTATACACTTCTGGTAGTAATGTAAACCAGTATGGCTACTATGGAATTCAGTATAGAGATTCCTCAAAAACTACAAGCACAACTTCTGGATCTTCACGCTGTAATGTTCACACTGACTGCTACATTATTTATACATGGAACCAGCCTAGATAAAAGAAATCAAAGAAACCATACTACACCTACAGAACATGAATTTTACTCAGCTGTAAGAATGAAATTACCACACTCACAGGAAAATAGATGGAATTGGAGATTATTATGCTATGTGACATGAGCAGGTTTAAGAAAGACACATATCACATTTTCTTTTATGTATGGAATCTATTTTTAAATTAATATTAAAATGATTTAAAGAAGACAAAAAATGTTTTCAAGTGCAGGTACTTAGCATTCCTCAGAGCCTTCTCATCCCCTCCCCCCCCCCAGCAAATAAAAATGTACAAATGGGGCATGGGAGTCCAGGGCCAGTGACATTGCTCAGCACATAAAAATGTTTGTTATTAATCAAGCAGGACAACCAGAGTTCAATCCTCTAGATCCACATGGTAAAAGGACAGAAACTGACTCTGGCAAGTTATTTTCTGACTTCCACATGTATGCCATGGTACATATATGCAGGCTTGTGTAAGCATATGTGGACATACAGAAGAAATGTAATAAAATATTAAAAAAGTACTCAGAACTGTATAGGCACAAGTAGCAAATATTCTCCATACTTATTCTTTCCTAAGATTTATAATGAAAAATTCTTTTCAACTAGGGTATATTATTTGCAGAAAGTAGTTCAAATCAGATGGTTTTTAAAACAGAATCAATCTGATACTAAAGACAGAAGAAAATCAGTGAATTCAAATAGCTTGCCCAGTATTTATATTGCTGTCTAATGATGGAACAGAAAGTAGAATATGGTTCTCTTGCCATTTATGCCAGAAGTTTTTGTCCTTTATCAAACTGTGAAATGACACGAGAATAAAACTGCAATCAATGGTTTTAATACTGGCTGTACATAAGATTCCCCTGGAAAACAATTTGTGTTGTTTGTTGGTTTAATAATATTCATTCTTAGATCTTACATCTCCAAAGATGATTACACAGTCTACAAGAGATTCATCTGGACAGTCAGACATAGCAACCAATGATCTCTATTAGTCAAAAGCAACATGGTTCTATTTTGAAATGATTCCTAAGCTATGATTCATTAAGGTGACAAAGAAAAAAAAGCAGTTTGGATTTTAAGCTAGGTTTACTTCAAGTAAAAGACTGAAAATACATGACAGAGATATGCAACCTATAGATACTTTATTTCTTATCAGTACCTGTACTAATTCATTGATGCTAGGATTATAGCGATTGCTAAATATTTCAAAATATTACTCTGCAGTTTCATGTCAATCGATGGAACCCGAAGAATTAGATGGAAACATGAAAGCTGGGAATTAAACCACTTGACATGAAGAAAACAATTCAAAGAAAGAATATGACTTGCAAAACTACACAGTGTAACTGGTGGCAAAGTCCACAGGATGAGTCCAGTAATTGCTCCATATTAAATGCTTTTGAAACTATCATTTGCAACCTAACCAGAGGATTGTAACCACAGTTTCTTTTTAAAACTAAACAGAAAGGAAAATGTATTTTTCAAGTGAAGCTGTTGTCACATACATGACATGTACTAGGCCATGATATAAAGTAAGGACATTCTATTATGATTGTGATTTTAAAAACTGTTACAAAACACTGTACACTGTACACATGCCATTCTTAGAAGTATGCAGAAACAACAGTTGTTGGGCCACAGGGTGCTCTAATGAACTTTTAAGAACAAAATACCAGATTTGAAAGATATCAAAGGGAAAAAAATCTTGACCTAAGTCCTGTTAAAAGCATCAAATCTTTTAAGAATAATCCTTTTTAGTTATATTCATTTTAAATGGAGAGATTCTGATTCTCTTCATATGCATCATCTTTTATGATATATTAGTTAAGTTTACCTGGCGTCCTGCTTCCTGGAACTTTCATATATAGTTGAACTGTGTTCATGCCCAGTATAGTATGTCCAACATGGCTTAGAAGATTTCCTGCTGATACGACACGCACAAAAGCAGGAAGTTTGGTCAGCTCATGTAACTGCAGCTTCCACCTATAAAGAAAAAAAAAAAAAAAAGAGTAATGCCCTGTTTTTATGTTCCAATGAGAAATAAAAAAATCTATAAACATTTTACTTTCAAATAAGAAATAATGGAATATCTAAATTAAGTTCCCAATGAAAAATAGCATTAAAATTATAGACCTAACATAATGAATGAAAAATTATCTACCATAAAGTTAGGGTATCAGTGGAAAAAGGATATAACAGTCTTAAATTAAAAAAATAATTTAACTGTAAAGTCTAGTAAAATTATTTAGTTTATCTTACATCAATTTATAAAAAAATGATAAGGAATAAAACAGAAGAGATTGTAAACAATTCTGAACCAGGGCAAGGACACGTCTTTGCATCAGTTCACAGAACTATCACAAGGACTTACTTTTTGTCATCAGACAGGTCAATGTTGGTCCCAAACTTAATGGTTTTAAAGGGTCCTTTTCTCCTTTTCCCAGAACTTAAAAAGAAAGAAGCAAAATTACAAGTGCATCTTTTCAACAGAAATATTTACTAGAAATGAAAAATGACTTACTTATCTGATGACGTAGATTCATTATCAGAATGGTCTTTATGGTGACTTCTTTTCTCATTTTCTTCCTAAAAATTAGTAAAAGGCATTTTAGCTTAGTACTCCACATATCTGGTGAATCTTTCCCCATGCTACTAAATGAGATTCTCACACTAGCTCTATTTGCAAGGAGAGAAAACTGATGTAATTCACTGTAACTCAATGCAATTTGCAGGACAGGTTTTAGTTTATAGAAAGGGACAGTGGAAGTGGCTAGTGTATGTCAACTTAGAAGGTAGAGTTATCTAAAAGGAGGGAACCTCAACTGAGAAAATGTTTCTGTAAGATTCCTTAAGGCTGTGGGGCATTTTCTTAATTAGTGACTGATGGGGGAGGGCCTAGCTCATTGTGAGTGGTGCCATCCTAAGCTAGTGGTCCTGGGTTCTATAAGAAAGCAGGCTGAGCAAGCCAGGGAGAAGCAAGCCAGTAAGCAGCACCACTTCATGGACTCTGCACCAGCTCTTGCCTCCAGGTTCCCACCCTGACTTCCTTCGATGATGTAGTAAAGTCAAATAATCCCTTTCCTCCCCAAGTTGTTTCAGTCATGGTGCTTCAATTCAGCAACAGAAACTCTACTTAAGACAGTAACCCAAATACATAATTTCATGTAAAAAGGTTGTCTGGACTAAAAATGTGAACTCAGAGAAACATTTTAAATATTTTTAAAGAGATAAGCAAATCTACTAAACTAAATTAAATTTCCTGTGCAAAAGATATGAACAAACAACTCAGCACAAGGCAGTATTAGAGTAATATTTCAAACTCACTTCTGTGGATGTTTTCTCCAGTTTGTGGGAGAACTCACAAAGCTCTCATTATGATTCATGATTTTAATTATATTTCAAAGATATAACAACTATATGGGACATTTAATAATAATTTTGATTAGTTTTAAATTTCAGATTTTAAAATTTCTATATATGTTGAAA
Organism: Ondatra zibethicus; assembly: GCA_004026605.1. Lineage (NCBI taxonomy): Eukaryota > Metazoa > Chordata > Mammalia > Rodentia > Cricetidae > Ondatra > Ondatra zibethicus. The sequence continues at coordinate 58,495 of PVIU01010468.1, read as the reverse complement.
TGAGTCCTCTCAGTTTATACCTTTTTTTCAGTATTCTTATATGAACTAAGATTGGAAGGAAGAACACAAATACTTCCTGAAAAAGTTGTCTACCTGATCTGGCAAAAGAAAAGAATAAATGCAAGTGCACAAGATGAGAAATACTTCAGACATAAAGCAAATTCAAGACAGGTGTAGCCTTCAAGTCAGTGATTCTCAATAAGGAACCTTGTCTTCCAGGAAATATTTGACATAGCTCTAAGTGTTTTTGAAAAGACAAAGATGTTGCTAAATATCTTATAACACACACAATAACCCTCACAAATGAAGAAATATTCAACTCAAATTGTCAATAGCAGTTTTCCCCGCTTTAAGTATAAATTATAAAATCCCAGATAACCTGAGAAACATCTTATTAGACAGTAATTCCCTCTCTGAACAATACTTATTGAATCAACTCACGGGTTTGTTTAAAGTAAACTGGGTAGCCCTTATTAGTATGTTTTATGTAACATAATATAATCTAATGACATCTACTTTCAAAACTTCAAAATGAAATGATTTTAAAATCTCTAAAAATAATCTCCAGGAAGCAAACACTTACTCTCAATGATTCTTGGAATGAGGACGCTTGGTACTGAGCATATTTAGCAATTGTAGTATGAGATCTATTACTTTCACAATGCCAGATTTTCTTGGTTCCAGTAGGGTCCCAGTTTTCATCAGCTGGTTGTAACAACTGTGTTCTCACTTCTACCATATGTTCATTGTTAGCTTCCACCAAAGTTTTAGTAGAGAAAAGTCCCAGGTCTTTATTACAAGTAAGCCATAAATAAATAAGTCAGCAAAAGCAAAACAAAAATGCATCCAACACGCTTCCCCGCCCCTCGCCGTTTTTTTAAAAGAGAAAGCATTTTATAGTAATATATCCAGTTCCCCTAAAAACTGACTAGGTCATCCATACACTCTGAAGGCCTAGGTACTCCCAGTGCTCATGGTGTTCTAACAAAGAAAGAGTCAAGAGTCCAATGGTCAAACTTTTCATGTACTTAATCTGTGTAGGCAATAGCAAATACCAATGGGGCTATAGTATAGTATTTGAAGAGTACACTAAATTTCACTTTATTTTATATTCAAAATTTTCCTAGTAGTAAACATAAGTCACCATTATAAAACTAGATAAAAGTAAAAGCTAAATTTAAAAAAAACTACTCCTAAATTGCCAGCAGCCAACATCATCACCATTATGCATTCAAATCATAAACCTCAAGTAAAATTAATCATGATCCTCCATCCATATTAGAATAAAAATGTGTATATGTGAATGGTAGTGGGTGGTAACGATACTCTCTACTGGTGCTTTAAAAGGTTAAAAGAGCATGCATAGAAAACATTTTTCCTTAAGCGTACCTAATTTAAGAGCTCCAGCAAGGCCACGTATTACTGTAACAGGGTTGTTTGGATTTGTACAAAATTGATGTAATGGAGGAAAGAAAGCATCACGTTTATTTTCCAACTGTAAAATTAAAATATGTAGTTATATCTCAGGAAAATACAGCTTTTAACTTAAATATTATGTCTCAGATTCATTGCCTATCACTCTATTCTATTTCATGCGTTTATATTTCTTTTCTATTTTCTAGTACTTTTGCATTTGGTTTTAATTATGACTAGATAGTAAGTAACCAAATATATTTTTGTGTACTACATATTGAACAAATTATGCAGCAGAAATTACATTTAAATTTCAAAACCAAAGTGCTTTAAGTATAATTGGACCTTAAAAAGGAAGAAAAACAAGGAGCAAGAGTGGGTATGTAGGGAGAATGGTTCAGCCTCCATTAAGGCCTTCAGTCCAGCATCCCTGAGAGCAAGAAATCACAAAGTATGAGTTGGGTTGTAGGTTCATGATAGTGTTTCTGACATCCAGGGGGCTCTAGGTTTTATCTTCAATACTGCCCCTATTGAAAAACCAAAAAGTAAAAGAGTTAAAAGATCCTATATAGAAGCTCAGAGTGGTGGAAGTCATCTTCAATCCAGTACCCAGGAGTCAGAAGTAGGCGTATCTCTAAGTTCAAGGTCAGTTAGAGTGATAGAGTGAGTCCCTTTGACCAAAAATAGAATTGTTTTTGCTTGGAGATAAGGCTCAGTCATTATTTGCACTTATTGCTCTTAAAGAAGAAGGACCTGACCTTGATTCCCAGACATATGGCTCACCTGTAACTCCAGCTCCTGGGGACACCTACACTTACATGTAATCACCTACACCCACTTAATCTTCCATTCACATAATTAAAAATAAGAAAAATGAATCTTAAAAAGATTCTGTATGATTCCATACATCCTTGATGTAACATTACTCATGAAGTTAGGTAAATAAATTATCAGGCAAGACTGGAAGCTTGCTAAAGGATAGAATATGAAGCTCAATGGTAGACTACTTAAAAAGCCTAGGGTTCATCCCTAGCAGGAAGAAACCAGGCAACAAATGAAACAATTACTGAGAGAAGACAGAGTTTGATGGTACAATAGTTGCATTAGTATGTCAACACACTAACACTAGCACCACTACCCAAGTTAATTGACTGATCGATTATCCTGTCATGTGGACTAACCTTGAGGGCATGATAAATGAAATAAGTTAGTCATAAAAAAAATTGTGATTCCATTATATAAAGTAGTGAAATGCATGAAAACAGAATTGTGACAGCCAGGACTTAAGGAAATGGGAAAAAGAGATGCTCCATGGTTAGACACTCTGGCCAGAAAATAAATTCTCAAGAGAGGTTATACAACAATATGAGTATGTTTAACACTACTTAACTATATACTCAGGGCAGAGATGGTGAATTTTGTCATATGCTTAAAAACTCAGAGTGAAGAAATCAAAATTTCTCCAACAAATTCAAGAATCATTTTTACAGATGTATGGCCATTTAAACTATATCACTATAACTTTGTGTATTTAATTTTTTTCTTTCACATGGGAAGGTAGTAGGAAGACATTAATACAGTAGCAGCAGGACTTATTTGTGAAAAACACAATTAAGAATTACTTTTATAGCTGGGCAGTGGTGGCTCACGCCTTTAATTTTAGCACTCAGGAGGCAGAGGCAGGCACATCTCTGTGAGTTCTAGGCCAGCCTGGTCCATAGAGCTAGTTCCAGGGCAGCCAGGGAGCCAGGGCTGTTAAAGGGAAAGCCTGTCTCAAAAAACAAACAAAAATACCAAAAAACAAAATACAAACAAACAAAAGAGAGAGAGAGAGCAAGAGGAAGAATCTATGAAAAAAGTGATAGTTTTAAATATGATAAATAGCTTAAAAAGATTTTTGGTGACACATATCTACCTATTATCATATATTTTTTAAATCTAGGCATGTTGGTTTTAAAAATCAATTTTTATTTATGTATATGAGTGTTTTGACTGTGTGTATAGATACCATGTGAATGACTGGTACCATGGAGGTCAGAAGAGGGTAGGTATCAGGTCTCCTGCGAGTTAAGGATGGCTGAAACATCATGTGGGTATAGGTGACAGAACCTGAGCCTTCTGGAAGAGTAACAAATGCTCTTAACTGCTGAGCCATCTCTCCAGCTCCAATGACCACATTCTTAAAATGCCTTTGTTTTGTTTTGTTTAATTTGAAGGTATTTCTTTTAGCATATGTATGAAACAGAATGAATGCTAAGGTCCAACAATTAGTAGATATAAAACCCAGATTACAAAAAAAAAGTAAGTTGAATGATTCCAAGTAGCTTTGTTTTAATACTGCTCAAAATTAAGGCAGAGAAAGTATTTTCCACTTATTCTAGTCCAGCCTATAATCAGAGAGGAACGATGGGTATATAATAGCAATGTTATAGAGTACTTGACCAGAATATGCAAAGCCCTGGGTTTAGTTTCCAGTACAGCAAAACAACAACAAACAAAACAAAGCAAGAAACCAAATTTTCTAATATAGTTAATAGCTGAGCAGGTATTTGCGAAATAGCATAAAATCTTTTTCAATACATCTTTTATGTTGTTGCTTAATATTCACACTGCTGCCAATAACTGTAATATTTGCTATAGAGTATCCATGATGACCTAAAAGATTTTTTACAAGAGACAACTAGAAGTAAACATTGGTTTGGCTGAAATCTAGTCAGTCAATTCAGACTCACATAAATACTAGGAGTAGGTGGATTCAACTTGTCCTTTGGCAAGGGAGGGTATGGTGAAGATGGTGGTCTTGGAGGCGGGCATTTATCCAACAAAATGCTACTGTTAGACAGGCCATTTTTACCTAGATTCCTTTAAAAATAACAAAAAAGAGAAAAAAAATCAGCTTTACATTTACATAGAAGGCAAAAAAATTCTGAACTAACTTCTAATTAAATGAATAGGCATTTTCATAAATCCATGAATTTTGGATCCAGTGGGAACAACAAGAAAAATTATTTCTGCAAATACTTATTTTGATTCCTATATCTTGCACTGAAGTAAAATAAAAGCACATGTGGAGCATAGAAAACATTCCTTATTTTGTTTGTGATTTCTTTATCTAAATATAAGAATAAGTTGTAATTTCCTTTCTATCATCAGAATCTTTCCCATTCAAGATTAATACATTAGCACAACCAAGAAAAAGCCCCAACAGGTCATATTAATAGTTTCTTACTGTGCTTCGAAAATTATCTGCCTGTTAAAAGCAAGTCTGAAATGGACAGAAATTTCTCTAAAACAGATGCACACAGTCATCTATATAAGAGACTATAAACATTTCCTACTTAACTACACTTATCAATCTTAATGCTGTAGATAGATACCAAGTATTCACGTCATCTTCTGAACACTGCTTTAGAACACCGTAAGCCAGATATAATGAGACTTCATCTTAATAATCCAAAGTGGACAGAGAAGTGGAAAGCAAAGTTATGAAATAAGATGTCGACAGAGAAAATTAAAAAAAAAACACATCATTTTAAATAGTTTCTCCCATTTTGGAACAACCATACTTAGTAGAGAAATTATGGTAAAGTGTTCTGTGAGTAAACCAAATATTCTTCAAATCTTCTCTAGAAAGCTCCTAAACCATAGATCCCAGGTCTCTTAATGCCAGGCCTGTGCGACTTTCTGGGAGCCTTATGCCAGTACAGGGTACTATCAATAAAACACCCCCTTACTTGTAAACAAGATTTCTTTAAGCTTCAGAAGATTGAGCTCCAACTTAAAAGTGACTTCCTATCTCATCATTTAACAAATTCATGCCGAGATTGGTTGAAATAGCCCAGTGTTTTGGTGTATCTAGCTACTTACAACACAAAGTATCTATAATGCGACAAAATTGTTTTTATAAATTAAGTTTAATACAAAACTATTAGAATATACTCAAGTGAATGTCCTAATATCCCCATCAGCAACAAAAAAATGAGATAAAAGAGCATCATCCTTAACACACTAAAAAATACAATCAACTAGGTGCCCCATAGCATAAAATTTTATTAACAAAAACTGCTCTTTCACATTGCTCATAACTGGTGGGCCATAACATAGCTCTGAAATCCCCCCCTTTAAATGACATCTCAGTTTCTCCCTATTTTTATTTTGTTGCTGTTGTTAAAACAAATGTCCTGAGTGTCTAGAGAGAGTGGACAAGCCCTGGCTTTAGCAGAGTAGAAAGAGAACTAGAAAAAGAGGGCAGAGAGCAGATCAGTCAAGGGAGAGGCAGATAGAAGATAAGCATACTGGAAAGGTATCAAGGTACTGTGTCTCCAGAGTCAGCTATGGCTATTGAACTGGACACTTAAAGGGGTCCAATGTTGAAGTGAATGATAGTAACTTGTAGACAAAAAGACTAATGCCTCTAAATTCAAAATTTCTAAAAAACGAATTTTAGATGTTTAGGGACACTACTACATGATTTTTTTTTTAATTTAGAGATCTAATCTGTTAAACACTGACATGAAAAAAAAATCACATTAAGTTAGGACTGGTCAAGTGTGGTGAAGTACACCTTTAATTCCAGCACTTAGGTGGCAGAGGCAAGGCATCCTAGTCTTCAGAGAGAGTTCAAGGCTAGAGAGAGCCTGCTCATGTCTCCCCTACCCCCGCCTCCCCATCAAAAACAGTTAAGATTAGTGATAGTAATTGTCATGTTGTAGGCCACTAAGGAAAATGATACCAGCAAGGTGGCCTAAACAAGGAAAATAATAAGAAATAGACATAATTTCTGCTTAAACTTATCAGTGTAAAAAGTAACCACCTGATAGTTAAAAAATTGACAGAAAATGACAGACAATGCATAATAAAACACAGGCCAGAAGACATTTAAACACTTCAACTCAAATATTTTAAAAAACTTTAGTATATTAAAGTTCCAGTGTCACAAATAAAGTGATAAATTAAGATTAATTAAAATTTATTTTAAACTAAATTCTTCCCAATAAGTTACCCATAAGTAGCAAATTTACTTTAAACTAATTTTCCCCATAAGTTACCCATAAGCAACAAATTCTATAAAATAAAATTCAATTTTATATAAACAATTCACTAGTGACAAACACTTAATGGTAGATCCAGGATACAGTCTAATAAAACAATCTAAACAGCAGAAAAGATAATGACACTTTTAGATAATAAATAAGATACACCAGTACTAGCAGTTAAATGGGAATTGTTTCAAATTTTAAAATAAAATTGTTATATTAAGTGGCCAATGTCAACAGACTCAATGCTTATATTTTCTATTTACAGAATGCTTATTTTCTGTTATTTGATTAAACTTGCAACCAAATGAAGACCCTTTAAAAACCTACATCACTGCCTCAACCTAAAATTTAATGTATTAGAAAAGTATGCAAAATTCCTTCTTGTGATTATTCCAAACAGTGTTAACATTCAAGATTTATTTATACATAGGGGATGACAAATACAAGTCAAGGAGAAAACTTAAACATGCCATGCACAATGAAAAGACCATTAAGAATCTCTGTCTCCAAATACTACAGAAAGATGGTGCTAGCCAATCAAACTGATCCTTTGATGATGAGTACGTTTTCCCCCTTAAGGAGACTAATTTTCCTCTAAGTTTGAAGGTTTAGCCTTCCAAAACTAACATGAATATGCTTTTCCTTTCATGAATGGCTAGCAGGCTGTCCTATATCTCTATTGTCCCTTACTTCTACCTATTTCCTTTATAACTTCTTCTAGAGTCATATGAAGTGTAAACCAGAGACTAACCTTGATGATTGCTGAGATCTATCCCTAGTCTAACATTTAATGGACTCTGTTCAAATCTAAAATAAATAGGCTCCTCAAGGCCTTGTTTTTTAGTCAAACGTGATTTAATTGAGTCTCGTTTCCATCCCCAGAGCAGACAATAACACTGAAGCCAGCAACTGTAGTAACCAGTAGAGGGCAGTAATAGCACGTTCAGACACACCCTCTCAGATTAAGTTACAGAAGTTTCATAATCATTAGTAAGTACAAGCACAATATTCAAACATTACCAACCTTCCAAACTTTTACTTTGGATGACTGATTACACTATCTTTTATTTCCCAGATCTTGATCAGGTAAATTGTCAAACATTTTCCCTCTATGATTAACTTTCCCACACTAACCTGCAAGCTTTCAGAACTTCTGCTGAGCTGGGATATATGGACACAGACACTGATGGTATGATCTGAGGACTAGGTTTGTGGCTAACTAGAAGCAGATCTGTTTTAATGGGGCTCTGAGATTCTTCCATTCCTTCTCCATTAATTGTGTGCAGCCCACTGTGAGGGCTGTTAAGGCTGGTAACACTGTTTGTGGTTGTCTGCTCGGTGGATTTAGGAGAAGGTGTTGCTGTGGAAATGGCTGAAGATGGTGAAGAGGCAACAGAATTATCAGTCTTTGTATGGACAGTAGGGTGGATGTTATTGACTTTGTCACAGGTTCCAGGACCCACATTGTTATTAGCTTTTCCCATCAACAAGGCAGAGAGCTGAGGATTGTCTGAACTTAGTAAACCTGGTGACTTAGAATCTCCATGGCTAGGACTGCAAACAGCATCTGCCATCACCTGATGGACATGATTAGGAAGTCCCTCAACACTGGCAGTGCTGTTAGGTGTCTCTCCAGTATGCCTGCTTGTTTCAGGCACGGTCAATGTGTTTCCTGAAGGCTTGCTCTCTTTGGTTAAGGTAATGCCTTGTTGTCCACCTGAGGTAGCAGTGTGAGAGGAGAGGTGATTGAGAGCAGCTCCCTGTGTTACTGAGTTGCTAGGCAGGGTGGGATGTCCATTCTGATTCTGAATACCAGAGCCAGCTGCCTGGAGATGCTGGGAAGGCCCAGTGGAAGAGAGAGGTCGTTCATCATTAGGACCTGCCAAATGTGAACTCTGACCTTTGTGAAGCCCCTAAAAAGAAAGATAGACGGTTTAAATCTTATGTTAAACTCAGAGCATACACAGAATTCTAAGTATTATAGGTAAAAGTCACTAAGAAAAATTATCTGTATAATTTGACACAGTCCTAAAGTTATCAAAAAAAGTACTTACAGTTAGCGAAAAGAATTTCCCTAATGAGTACGGCATACATTAGTTTACAGAAAGCACTAGGAACGCTAACTTAAGTTTTAAAACATGTATTTTCATTCCTAAGATCAAACATGAACAGACATATAATATCATTAATAATTAAACTAGAAATATGACAAACCAACTAATGGGTCTGTGATCTATCTATTAAGAGATTAATTCTATAGAAAGTAAATTTATTTTGGCTTTAAAGTTACTATATATTTAAAGTTACTGTAAATATAGTCCTTTCTGATGCAACTAATGTTAAAGCACCTATCCTCTAGAGCAAAGCTACTAAAATAATTAAAAGACACCATTAAGAAGTTTTTTTTACCCAGTCAACCTATGTATTTAAAAAAAAAATCATAAGTCTGAGCCAATTACTGATAAGCTGCAATTTTCATCAACTTTGTTAAACCCTTTGGGAAATATCTGCCAGGGTAGTATACTAGAGTTAATAAAAGTGTTAAGTACAGAAGAAGATCACTTAATACATCTAGTGGAATTTTTATCTTATAAGATAAATGAGATTAAGATGTCTAATTTTTACCTGAAAATTGCCCCCAGTATACAATTTTCATTTTATTTTACTGACAAAAGAATTAAATGGAAATGCTAATTTTTCAGCCACATGATTAACACTGGAATTGGGAACCAATAATTTCATAGTTTCAAAATTGTTATAATTTCAGATAAAAAACAGTATGTGTGGGACTCATTCAATTATAAGTACATATTTCATCTTACATCCCTAGTAACTGAACAAAGAAATTAGGACTATATTGCGAGTTGAGAATGACTTTAATAGCAGAGTTGAGAGCTTTTTTTTGTCAGGTGACATTTAACCTGGCAATAATAAGCCATCAAGAAATAAAAGTTAGCTGACTATTGATGCATTAAACAGTAAATTTAATCCCTAGTAAAAATAAGCAACCATAACCCTGAAATCAGTTTTTAAAAAATGAAAATGAGGGGCTGGAGAGATGGCTCAGCGGTTAAGAGCATTGCATGCTCTTCCAAAGGTCCTGAGTTCAATTCCCAGCAACCACATGGTGGCTCACAACCATCTGTAATGAGGTCTGGTGCCCTTTTCTAGCCTTCAGTCATACATACAGACAAAATATTGTATACATAATAAATAAATATTTAAAAAAATGAAAATGAAATGTTTGTATTAAAGAACTTTACCAAAACACAAAACAAAACCCAGGAACATTACAAGTTGAATATAGTTCAGTATATGTAAGAGTATAATTAGATTATCAAGTAAGTAACTACAAGTTCAGTAACAATATCAGTTAAAAGATGAATCATAGAGCTGCGGGTGGAAGCCAACATTTTTAGTCCCAGTACACAGGAGGGAGACACAGGATGATCAAGTGTTCAGTCATCCCTAGATAGCTGGAAGCCAGGCTAAGCTGGAGTACATGATATCTTGTCTAACAAAAAGGCAAAATAAAACAAAAAGGTTGAAACCTTTAAGTTATATGGGAAAATTCTCATTAAAAAAGTTATAAATATTTCAATAACTAAGCTATCCAAGAAAGTCTTAGGTGAACCAAAATTCTATTTAATATTTGTCAGAGGCTTCTCAACAAATACACTATTATAAAGTGTAAATGTGACAAAAATATTTAATCTTCTCTCTGTACATCAAGGCATTTTAAGTTACAAATTCAGAAAATGTTTATATAATGAATTTTTTAAAGCCTGCCTAACTAGAATCTATCATACTAACATCAGAGGCTCAAGCTCTCCAGCTGCAGTATTATAAAGCAACTCCAGGAGGGAAACTTTTGACCTAGAATTAGTTCAACATTTTTAGACAGTTTTCTTACTTCATTACAACTATACTATAAGGCTCCTGCAGGCACTGAGCATGAGGGATTGGGACACCCTGCCATTCAGTGACATACAGAAGTCTTTTGGCCTGCAAAATCATTGGGATCGGGTCAAGTATTTGTTTCCCGGGACAGAGTACAGCTATGTCATAGGCATGGATATACTGAATTTGAGTTCGTCCTACATCAGCTTCCTGGATTTCAGGTTAGGATTAGAGAGGCATGAGTCACCACAATCAGTTAGAATTTCTTGTTTTATTTTAATGTTTACCAGATTTCTAAAATAAGATTATTTTTGAAAAATTCAGCAATTGAGCAAGCCTGAGATGTAGAGGGGAAGAAAAATAAGAGAACTATACTTCATAACCATAACAAAGGCTCCAATTTACGTAACTGCCAATTATACTTTAGAACCTTAATAGGCATTTTAAAGGAAGTCTCACGTTATCCTTAACAATCTTTTAATGTTTGAAGATACCAAATTCCCAAAACATACCCTCTCATCTCACAATTCTTTCCTCTATTTTGTCAATCTCTCTACCGAATGTTTCCCATTAGTTTTCACTGCTATTTTGCATTTTAATTTAGAATATGAACAAAACCAAAATCTGAATTCTATTTCTCCTTTAGCTACTCCCTCCCTTATGTGCATAACCTACATGATTGTAAATGTCCTGTGGGAACTATCCATATCTGCCACCTCCAGTTTTATCTGCCCTTTAACCTTTTCACACAATTAGGTTTCATCTACAACAATCCATTGAAATTACTCCTATTCAAAAGTTCCCAAATCATCTCTGTATAGAGTCAAACAGACTTTGTAACTCATCTGGTATAACACAGTATTTGCTTATTTTTATTCTACTCTTTAAAACTGTAACAAACAAACATCACCCTTACCACCAGGCTACTAGAAAGAAGAAGCAGAGGGAAATGTACACCACAGGTTATGGTATGGATTTTGGTTGCATTTATTAATTTCCCAACTCCAGCAATGTCACCTCAAATGATCACCTTACTGGATTGTAGTGGTTTGAATAAGAATGGCCTCCACAGGCTCATAAATTCAAAATTAGTCACCAAGGTATGACAAAATTTAAAAGATTAAAAGGATTAGGAGGTGAGGTCTTGTTGGGGTAGGTGTGGCCTTGTTGGAGAAAGTGTGCCACTGAGGGTGAGCTCTGAGGTTTCAAGAACACAAGCCAGGCTCAGCGGCTCTCTCTCTTCTAGCTGCCTTCAGATCTAGATGCAGAACTCTTCTCAGCTACCATGTCTATCTGTGTGCTGCCATGCTCCCTACCATGAGGATAATGGACTCTGAAAATGTAAGCAAGTCCCAATTAAATGCTTTCTTTTATAAAAATTGCCATGGTCACAATGCATCTTCACTGACTAAGACACGAATCTAATGTCCTTTATGATATATACTTTGATCAATCCCTTCTTGAAATATAAGATATGGCTCACATTCTCCTCAATGCCCAATACCTCACAGCTCAATCCTTTATTCTAGTCGTGACAGTTCTTCAATTTCCTGTCTGGCAAATTACAAAAGGACCTTATGGTTCAATCTTAAATTCTTTTCCCAATCAGTTCCCACCTTCTGTAATCTTACCCAGTCTCAATTATTCTTCTTGCTTATCAAGATAGCTTAAAATTAGACTTTTCTTTCTCATACTCCATTTTGTCATTTTATTCTCTTCTCATACTCATTCTTTCTATACCCAGATGTTGATCACTATCTACTACTACAAAAATAGGCATTTTGTTTATGAGGCCACTATAAATTAGAAGTGGATTGGGAGGTTATGCAATTTATTTTCTTCACTAGTAAATTTTCCAATTATTTCTATCTGTGGAAATGTTATCAAGGAAAGAAAATATATACATATAAACTGAATTGAAACATAGCAACAACTGTGTAGAACTAAATAATTCGTATAAAAATAGTTCCTCAAACACTAAACATGCACAAACCAAATAAAGACAAATTATTATATGATAAGTCAACAAAAGCAATTAGTCTTTCTATTACCTGAGTGGAGTTAGATAGTTGGTTTTTCCACGGCTCCTCTGTGCTGCTGGTCAGGTTTGTGCGGTTATGAGGTAGAGTGGGTGTGTTTCGCTGCAGGTAAGGCACGTTTCCATTACTTCCACTTCCTGTTATGTGATTATTGCCTATCAAAATAGTGTCTGTACTTTCCAGCGTTCTTGATGTGCTACAGGGAACATGGCCTGCAGAAAAGGGTCCATTGGCCAAAGACTGCCCAGGACATGTAGGACGGACTCCAGACTGAGAGACGCTAGGCATTCTGGTCAGAGCAAGCTGTGACTGTTGACCAGAGACTGAGTTTGTAGGCAGTGATGAGTCAACTGTTGGCCCATTAGGAATTCCAGTAGGCCGTACCTGTGCAACTCCTGTTTGTCTCATCTGCAGGGAACAAATGAAAAGCAAATAAATACAGTCTGTATAGTCCAGAGGGGAGAGACTCAGAATGTAAAGATGAATAATCATAGGCTCTGATCTGAACACTTCATTTCTCTAGGTTAAAAACCATCAACTTCAAAAACAAAAATTATTTGTATGTAAAGTTCCTAGGAAAAGCAGCAATGTTTCATGTTAAGGAAACATCTTGTTAGTAATGATAAAAAAAAAAAGGGCAGCTGAAATCTATGGCAAACTCTGAAATTCATACTTCTTCCAAGGAACATCAAATTTTTATTCTAAGGTAGGTCTAGTGGAACAGGCCTAAAACCCCAGCTATTTAGAAGGCTGAGGCAAAAGGATCTAAACTTCAAGGTCAACTCAGGCAACTTAGACCTTATCTATGTGTGTTGAGGGGGCGCAGGACACAGGAGGGTGTTACAGCTTAGCAGTAGTGGTAGCTCCTTTAACATGTACAAGGCCCTGGGTTCAACCTTGAGTAAACAACAACAACAATAATAAAGACAGAGAATCTATAGTATGACAGATCCTCTAAAGAACACAAATTATAAAATAAATGAAAAAAATTAACAAAAAAAAACTAAGGAAGACATATAAAACCTAAACTAGGTTTAGTATATTTTACTAAGTACTAAAGAACATAAATAAAATACCATGAAATTAAATAATAAAAAGCTTAAAATTAAATCAGTAGATGTTCTTTTCTTAAAAACTCCATTTCCTAGAATTTTAAGAAGCATAGATCACAAAATTCTACCAAATATAAGTTGACATGAGTATGGGTGAGTTCTGAAATGATGCTATAGTCAATAAAAGTACATAAAATTCTATCAAATTGTAGAGGGAAAATGCTATACACACTTGGTGTTGCTGCATTAAGACAAACTGACTTTCCAGCTGTTCCAGCATTAGTTTCTGTGCTGGGTTTAAATTATTTCTATTTGCACGGAGCTGTTCCAAGTGCTAGGGGGGAAAAAAAAGGGAGAATATAATTAAAGACATATCTAATAAACAAGCTAACAAATCTGTGAAACCTTTATCTGAACTAATTAGAAAAACTCAGAACCACTATCAGGTTGGACACTGATTTCTGATCAACAATAATCTAATTCAATCTTAAAAGTTTTTTTAAAAAGTTCAAGAAACCAAAGTAAGAACTGAGCATTCATCTGAATATGGTTTATTATAATGTGATCTTTGTAAGAGATGGACATGAAATTTTACTAACACAGTAATTTTCAGTGTTCATGACGAAAACACTTCAAGTTTGTAAGATAAAATGCTCCAAAAAACATTGAATAGAATGAGGAAAGTTTGAAGACATTCTGAATGTCTAAAACTAGTGATCAACTAAGCAATAGTGTAGTATCTATATAAAGAAATAGGAGCTGTTCATATAACAAGAAGGCGGTTTATATACTGACCTGAAAAGGTTGATAAAGGACAATACAGAGGTGGTATTTTTAAGACCCCTAGTGGATTCCTAAAAATCATAGAAAAGCTAAACTTACAGTTTAATGCCTTTTCAGTCCTAACACCACTGTACACTGTGGGGATAGCTTGTGCAGTATTAGGTGTGACAGTAAAACTAGTATAAATGTCTCTTCATTCACTTCAGGTAAGAATGCAATCTTTACCACCGACCTTAGCTACCTAAGCATAGGATTATTTTGGCTATTTTTCTCTTATTAAATAAAGAACTTTTACCCGCTCGCATAGAGAAAGCACTGTGTGTCTTCTCTTTGTTATTCTACACATGTTGCCATCATTATTTTTGTGGTTTATGGTTATTATTAATGCCAGAATCATGATACTAAAACAGTTGTTTTGATAAATGAGATGGCTACTAAGTGATTAGGGCCAATTAGCATTAACAGGCTGAACACACTGGACAATGAGATGATTGATGTCACTGGTGGTATAGATAAGGATTTCATTATGCTACTAGAATGCTATAATTTAAAAGTTATCAAGGGTTTATTTCTGAAAATTTTCACTTAATAATTTTGGACCACAGGTTTAAGTTAAATAACTTGTAAATACACAACACACCTCTGCAAAAACAGACTAAGAAACAAGTAATGTCAGAGAACTTTCCGGGGAGCTGGGGTAAAGAAGTTGTCAGTGGGTTAGAGTAGAAGCTGAAAGAAGACTTTATCCTACGTAATCTATATTCATACTTTATGTATATGAATGCATTACCTGTTCCCAAAAGAGAAACAAACTAGAAACAAATGGGAAAAAAATTGAATTACCTTCATTATTCTTGTAAATGTGTAATCATTTTTGTTATGTACTGAGCTTCCTATCATTCAACTTTAAGAATTTCTAAAAGTTCACTATTTCTGCCACATAACTTTTCTTAAAAACATGTTTTACACACCTGTAATTTCTGTGGTGTCAAACACCATGAATGAGCTTGTTGCTGTACAGGAGGATGGGGCGCAGCATGGCCACCACTCCAATTATCAGAAGAATTCTGAGGAAAATTGATAAAAAGAAACATTAAAGAATATTTGGTTAAGACAACAGGTTAACATTAACTAATGAAGGCCAAAAGATTATGAATTAGGATATTTACATATAAAAATATATCATTACAGTCATTAAAAATAATTTACATGCACATTAAACTTGATAGTCATAACATTTTTTAAAATGTTGATTCTGGAATAAGCCACCCCCCCCCCAAAAAGCCCACCCCTAAACTATGGCCCAAATGGCTAGCCTATATACCACACTATCCACTAGGTTCATTATTAAACATAGTTCAATGTTGGCAAAAGTGATGATGAAAAGTGTGCTGATACCTTAACGGCAGGGAAATGGATAAAATGATTTGATGAATGCAAATTTATCCCTACTTTATTTAATACGATTCTAAGACTTTGGGATGGGAAAACTCAAACCTTTTACTATTCTGATGTCCACAGATTTAAAGTAAAGGACAGAAAATGTTCAAACTGCGCAATTAGAGGGCAGTTGGAGCTCCTTTTTTTGACTGGGATTTTCTATTTCTCTAGGACATATACCTTTGTTGGACTAGATGTTCTTTTCCTCTTGGCAGGACTGGACAGGTCATCTACTTGGCTAGGAGGAATCATGTGTAGTGGCAAGGACTGCTGTGAAATTGGTGTTTGACTGAGGCCTAATACAGGTTCAGTATTTGGATGATGAGGTTTACATGCCTAAGAATCACAGAAGGAAGACAAAAATGGGTGCTATATATTCTTAATTCATTCCTTCAAATTATAAAACTTACAAGCTGTATACTTTTCAAAGTTATGTGGACATCTCTTGATTGCAATTAGTTAAGGTCAAAAATCAATGAATCATCATCAATGGAGGAATGTGTACCTTCCTTTGAAAATCTTTTAAAAATTAAATGAACTACTGCAGCATTATTTTGAGAAATCTTGCAAAATCATGAAAATGCACAAAGGTTCTAAGTTGGTACCCCCAAATTTCGTCCCATACCAGAGGGAATTTTATTTTGATCTAGATTCCCTTAGCACTTAAATGAAAAGGCTATTATTCATTAATAAAAGCCTTCTATGCTTACTTAAAATAAGCTTGACTACTACAGATTGAAAAGAACCCTTAAAGCTGGGCACCTGCAGAATATAACCCAACTTCTCACCTGCTGTGCTGTGTTCATGGCACCCTGCCTGGAGGTAAGCTCTGCGGGGATTGGTAGGCTCCATGCCTCCTCAATACTAGGAAGTAATTTAGTTTTATTCTGTAGACTACCTTGTGGAAGGTTACACAACTGAGCCTAGGAAAAATTATGTAAAAAGCAAATTTAACACAAGCCTACTTGAGTAAGTCTACTAAATCTTCCTAAGTGCTAACTGTTTTAAAAGAAAATTGATTCTAAACTTGGGGCTTTAGAAAGATACTAAGTATAAAGAGGGTTACCAGAATATAAACCTTTGTGAAAATCAAAATATAGCTATGCTGTTTCCAGGGTTCTCATTAGCTGTCTTCTCATGAAACTTGAAGCAAAAGTGAAAGACAGTTATTTGTGTTCTTTTCTTTAAAATGCTATGACAACTTAAAAATGTAGACAGTACACTGAAAAAAAACTTATGTAAATTAATATGCATCAAAGTGCAAAATAGCATTTAAAAAAAATATTGCTTATCTCACTTAAAATGGAAAGTAAAACGGTATTACAAAGCTATGGTATGTTTACAAAATATGGAAACAGATTTTAGACATCCAAAGACTACTAGACAAAATTTCCAGCCACCCTATTCCTGCCTGAGTGTTCTGGGGAAATATGTGGCTTTAAAAAATTGATATTTAAAATTTTTACCTGTAAATATTTAATCCGTGCTGCAAGTGCAGAAGTATTACTACAATTTTTGCTTCTAGTTGCATTTAAATAGCATTTAATAGCATCCTGAGGCTGGTTGCAGGATTCATAGAGAGTGCCTAGATCCATCCAGGCGGCAGCATGGCCATGGTCCAATTGTACAGCACAAATATAGGCCTGTAAAGCATCCATAGGCTGATTTTGTTGTTGATAGAGCACACTAAAAAGAGAAATTAAGAAAAAATAAGTCAACTAAGAATAACTGGTTTCATAGCATGATTTTTATTACAAAGTGCATTATGTGATGCAGTCTTACCCTATTGAACACCATGTATCTGCACTTGCTTCTGATTTATCAATAGACTGCCTGTAAGATATAAAGGCATCCTGAACTTTCCCAATACTTGAATAGCACCTGAGAGGAAGAGGGAAGGATGGGATGTAAGAAAATTCCATCAATACCAAAACAAATTACATTTGTTTAAAAAGGGTAATATACCAAAGTAACAATTTTTTAAATGTATTATGCTAATATATCTAGGTACATGGGTATATATGTATAAGGAAATTGCAATATACATAATAACTAGAAATTCAAAACTGTATTATAGTTTCCTTAAGCATGCTAAAGTATACTGCATTGATACGGTCTATTAAAATGAGTATAAGCCTTAACACTTCAATATTATAAAACTGAAGGTTAAGCACAGCCCCTCCACACTCTGCTTTTTTATCTTGACCTCTAGTTTTTCAGTCAGAATACAGAGTTCAAAAAACCAAAACCACGTGTTTTTATTAAGAGCTAATGAATTTTTTAAATAACAAAAGGAAAATGTTCTTTAATTTATAAAAATGCTAATGTAATGGTTAATCTCTAAGTATCATAAACAGTATAAATATAGTATATAGTATTCCATGACTAGCAGAGACAGCAATATAAGACTGAGGTTTCAATGTCTGTTATTTTCGTACTGAGGATGTAAAACATTACTGAAACTATAAAAATATAAATTATGTTTGGTGCTAAAGGAAAAAACAAACAAAACCCTATATCATCCATTCAAGGAGCATACAATTTAATTACTTTTCTTTTATTCTGCCCCTACCCTGGGTCTTGGTTTGTAGCCCTGGCTAGACTAGAACTCAAAGAGGTCCACCTGCCTCTGCCTTCTGAATGTTGGAATTAAAGTCCTGCTTCACCACCCCTAAGAAGTTTGCAATTTAGATGAGGATTGAAGACACTATAAATATCATAATGCTACATCAAAAGGCGAACACAGACATTTTAAGAAGAGACTATACAATTCATGCAAAATTTGGAAAGTTAAAAAGAGTGATAAAGTGAGAGTAAAGAATGTGAATATTTATAGATAAATATTATTTAGAGCAGAAATTACTGCCAGCAAGTAAATCAGAGAAAAAGATAGCTTTCCAGTAAACTAGTATTTGTCTTATTATTTGCTTAAATTGGGAGAACACTGGTTAAGAGTAATCAAAAGAAAAAGTAAATCTGAAAATCTTTACTTGCTTAAAGACTATTTTTATCCTCCTAATTACTCCTTGAAAAGTGTATGAACCACTGAATCAGATACAGGGGATGAAAGGAGATATTTCAAATAGATTTGAACTACATGGACAAATCCTGATGTATTTGTTTAAAATAAAGCACACACACACACACACACACACACACACACACACACACTTTCAGACAACCCCCCGAAAACCCCAAAATCTATTTTCCTAACAACGGGAGTGGCTGTGATAAAAGCACTTTACAAGAATATTAATTTTCCAGCAAGTATAGTATAGACTGAAAGGAAAATTATGTACAGGCAAGAGGATTCACTGGTTTGGAACATGTCAAAGCTGAGATGAAAGGAATGGAAGCAGAAAGAGCAAAAGAAGGGAGGGAAAATAAAAAGAAGAGTGGAACAGACTCCATGATTGATTATTACATATCCACTGAAGTGTGGCTACAACTTAGTTGCAAAATCTGATTAAACAGTGAAAGGGAGAAGCTAGAGGTGTAGCTCAGTAGCAGTAGTAGAGAGCTTGCCTAGTTTACACTAGGCCCAGGAACCCTCTCTCTCCAAAGAGAAGAAAAAGAAAGAAGGAAAGAGTAGAATATAATTTTTCTGACAAAAGGAAATGAAGTTGATTGGAGAATATGATGAATAAAAAGATGAGGCTATTAGGATGGAAAACCTATGTGAAAACATTGAAATTTAAAATAGCTCTATAGAAATCTACCTTTGAAATTTATCTATATGAAGAAAATCTGTAACAACAGAGGACATCTAGTAAAAACAGGCCTAAAGAATTACTATCATACAGACTGGACAGTATCAAAAAAATTACTGACTAGACAGAGAAGCACATTTCACATAGTACCGACAAACTGTTCTATGGAAAGAAAATTTGTGACAAGAGGTCAGTAATAAAGTCAAAAATGGAACAAAAGCATAGGGACAAGGACAGAAAAACAACCTTTAAAATATTATTTATTCATAAACATCTCATATTAAAAGCAAAACATTAGACGGTAGTGACTGTAAGAAAGCATCAAAAAGTTTAAAGTAGACCCAGAATATTATAACAGATGAAAAATAATTACTCTCTGAAATGATCATCTTGAATCATAAAACAAGTTAGACTATGATAACTATCTCTTGTTTAAGAAGTCAGGAAAGTTTAGTGCACATTTGCAAAATAATACATCTCAATGGTACAGAATATACAACCAGCACTGAAGAAAGAAAAAACATATGGACTACTGTTCACTGAAGTTGAAAATTACTGCCCTTTAAAACAGTAATTTTAGGTATGGTTCATTACAAACCAATTTTACAGCCAAGTAAGCACTAATTTAATACAATCCCTTTATGAAAGACATCACATACTTGAATCATAAAACATGGGAAAGACCAATCTGGCACTGACCTGGAAGGTGGAAAGGTGCTATGCATGCTATCACTGGAGAAAAGTAATTATCAACCTCACCCAGCTGTGAACCCTGCAAACTGGAACAATGAGTGGCATAGCCAGACATGCCCATGAGGGGCAATGATGGCACAAACATATTGGGAACAACCAAACACTTTCTGATTGAACTTAAGGCCCACTCTACATGCATAGACTCATACCCAGCACCATTACTGAGGTTAAGAACCTGTGACCAGACAGACCTATTACTACTACTCTGCTAAATGGACATAGTATTAAACTGACTCTTAATGAATTATTGTTACACCCATAGATTACTGCATCTCTTAACCTTCATTAGACAAGCTTCTATTTACAGTAGATAGTGATTAACAGAAACCTACAAGTGGTAACAGTAGAGAGAATAAGAGACTGAACATGCCTACTTCTAAATGGGGCATTTATACTACACCTTATCCTCCCCAAGATTCAGGGATCCTTACAGGTAGAGTGTTTATGAAGAGTATAAAAGGACCAGAGTCAGTGGATGACTGGGAAAGGGGGGTAGGATCTGATCTGAGAGGAATTGGGGGAGGAATGAGTATGATCAAATATCAAAGTAAAAATCAAGAGGAAGAGGGGGAGAGGAACTGAAGCCTCAAAAGGGTTGTATATGTACCATCTACAATTTTACAAAAATTAACTGAGCCCTTGCTTAAATCTGAGTCTTTTGATACCTAGTACAGTGATCTTTACACTATATTAGGAAAGGTAAAATGAATTAGGATCTATCAAATGCATATATAGAAAGGACATCTCAAATAGCACTGAACAGATTTCTGACAGTTGATGTCTCTTTCCAGCAAATCCAAGAAGAATGTACTTACTTTCTCAAAGAATGTAAGATTTCAAGTGAAAGTGGGACCTGAGTTCTACTACAAATCAAATGCCAGAACTCATGAGGAAATGTACAAAAGTAATTCACTGAGAAAAGTAGTATCTGATAGGACCTTTTAAAAACTAGCAACAATTCAGGTTAAATAAAAAATTAAAATAAGAAATGTCCTCTTAAGGAAACAGGATTATGTTATGATGAAACTAATATATTTAAAAGCTTTCTTTTATCATTTACCTTTCAGGAACCTTTATTATAATCTATTAAAAAGAGAAAATATAGTGTTCAAGGTATAAATGAATGTCAACATTTAAAATCTCTTAGCTTTAACTATCAACAGCAGAATATAACTATCTGGTTAAATCTTACCTTCCAAGGAAATACCAGGACTGGCCAGAATTTGGATCTGCTTCCAAGGACTTCTGGAGATACTGAATAGCATAACTTTCCTTGGTGCCCTTATCTCCCAGGAGATCCACAGTGTGATGCATCCAACCTTTAAAACATTAACATATACTATATAGTAGTTATATTTTTAAAAATACAAAGCAGAAAATTAGCAAAAATAAGCTTTTCCATCAATGTATTACTGATCTACTTCAGAAAACACATTCTAGTATTTTAGAACCAATAATTCTTGCAGTAAGAAATTCTTTCTCATAGGAAGGAATGCCAAAGAGATAAGCAGCTTTTAAAAAAATTAAAGAGTTTAAAAAATTATTACTTAACACATAGTAGATAACAAATTCAAGATAACTTCAACAATCTACCATTAAACATGTCCACTGTAAAGGTATACATTATCAATCAAAATTATAAATAACAAGACTGCATTGACTACTAGTAATTTTTTCATGCTGATACAAAGAACATAGAAATATTATACATACTATTCTATATAAAAATTAAGTATAAAGAATCTCCAAGATAATCTTGTGGTCCAATATTTACTTCCAAGGAATACATGTAAAACTGTGTAACTAATAACAGTTCAGATTAATATACATGCACAATCCTACCTTCCTGGGTAAACAAATTCACATTGCATGTAAAATTAAAACTATAAAGAATTATAAAATGCTTGACTTTAAAAAATAGAACTATATAAAACCTCTATTCAAATGTTAGGAGTACGACAAAATACCTAACAAACTTTTCTGTGAATATGATCAAGGGACTGGAGATGCCTCAGCAGTTAGGAGCACTCACCGGTTGTTTGTTTAAGAGAACCTGGGTTCAATTACCAGGTTCTGTAACTCCAGTTTCAGGGGATCTGATGATTGCTGGTTTGTTTGTTTTCTGTTTTTTTGTTTTTTTTTCGGAGGAGGTGTTGAGCCTTGGGTGGCCTAGACTAGCCTAGCCTTGAACTCAGAGATCTGTCTGCCTCTGCCTCCCAAATGTTGGGCTAACAGGCACGTATGCTCAGCTCAGACTGATGATGTCTTCTGGCCTTGGAAGGCACCAAACATGCCCTTGTTACACAGACATAAATGTAAGCAAAACAACCATACACATAAAACAAAAAATATAAAATTGAAAACAAAAAAATTTGGTAAGTAGTTAATCCAGCAAAAAATACACCATGGAATACTGTATTTTAAATCTTTGAAATGTGTAAGATAAATTTGGTTAAGTTTGGCAGTAGATCACATTTCAATTGTAAATCACTTCAATGTATAAAATTAGCTCTGTTCTTGGTACCGTCTACAGCACATGAAACAAAGATCCTCTTTTTCTGACATTTGCCATTTAACCAAAGATTATCTTAAAGAAATTCAGTTACCATGTTTTATCAAAGTTAAAACAAACAAATAAAACACTCTTCACAACTCTCTCCCTTCTATTACTAGCAAAACAAGATGGGGATGGGTGACATCACCCACCAGGCAAAAGCATTTGTTAAGCAAGTTTGAGCATTTAAATTCAACCCTTGGTAGAGAAAGAAACCGAACTCCTTAAAGGTGTAGGTGTCCTCTGACAGCCACATGTCTACCATAGCACCTGTGTGTCTGTAAGTGAGGTCCCTTCCCTTATAATAAATTAAAACATTTTTAAAAAGCAGAATCTAGAAAAATGGTCTCGAGAAGGAGTTGGTCCAAAACCAGAAAACAAGTCACTATAAAGTGGACATAATTACACAAAATCAGGAGTTTAATTTTATATTCTGAAATTTAACAAAACACTGTCAGAAGTCAGGTGATTTATGATTCAGACACAATAAAATCACAATATTCAAATCTATTTCTTAAGTTTAAAAAAATATGGCAATAGATAGATCACATTAACTGATAGGTAAATAATTTTAAAGTCATCACACTTGTTTTTTCTGACTTAAAAATCCAAAACTTTTTCACTGTACTAGCAACATGTTTAAATTTCAAAATAAAAATTCACATTACTCAAACACTATAATTTATTAAACTAAAATTCTAATAGCTAAAATTAAACTGTAAAAACGAAGGTTTTATATGAAGGTGTGGAGGTTTGAATAAGATGACTACTAGAGTCTTGGCCATTTGAATACTTGGTCCACAGTTTATGACACTGTTTGGGTAGGATTTAGGAGCTATGGCTTCACTGATAAGTATGTCACTGGGGTGGGGCTTTGAGTCTCCAAAAGCTCCCTGCCATAATATGAGGGAGCAAGCACACGCTTGTGCTCCCCCTCTTCCCCCCCCCCCCCCCCCCCCCCCCCCCCCCCCCCCCCCCCCCCCCCCCCCCCGCCTAACCCTCAATCCCTTCTGGTTCCTATTCCTGTTTATGGTTTGAGATGTATGCTTTCAGTTGTTCCAACCAACATGCCTGCCTGCTTCCATGTTTCCCTACCATGACATGATAGATTCTTATCCTTCTGGAGCCAAAAGATCAAACAAAATAAGCCCTTCTTTCTCCAAGTTGCCTTGGTCATGGTGTTTTATCACAGTAATACAAAAGTAACTAATACAGCAGGCAATGTGTTCATTACGCATAGTCAGTCAATCACAATAAATCTGTTCAACTGACTTCAAAATTACACAAAAAATACTATAAATATGTGTGCACACACACAGACACACACATTAGTTAAAAATTAACAAATGATTCCATGACAGCCAAAGTTACAGAGAAACCCTGTCTCAAAAAAATAAAAAAATTAAAATGAAAATAAAGCAAATGATTTTCCCAAACCCAAACCAAACAAAACTGAGAGGATAACTCCAACACAGAAACACAGAAATGAAATAACTCAATAATTAGGTAAGAAAATTAAGTGCTGGACAGCTTCTTTGCTCTCTTCTTTAAGACAGAGACACAAAGATCTAAATGATTACATATTCTCACATTTAATATTAAAATGGGACTGTGTCCTTATAAAAACCACAGTGTGCTAGAGTTTGTGTAATTTTTAGATAAAATATTTTAGTGATTAATACTCATGAAGCTGTGAAAGGAAGCTCATCAACCACTGAATAAACATAGGAAAATCACTTAATTTCACAGAGCATTAAGCATAAATGTAAGGTGGCACAAAGGAAGTACTCATACCTTTTCACACAATAAATAGCTAAATAATAGGGAGAATTTTCAGAATTTAAGAGGACCATTTAGCCAGGTTGTGGTGGTGGCGATGGTGGCACACACCCAGGGGATCTCTGTGCGTTCAAGGCCAGCCTGATCTACAAGAACAGCCAGGGCTACACAGAGAAACTCTGTCTCGAAAAACAAAACCCAACCCTCCCCTGACCACAAAATCTATAACCAAGAATTATACTACATGGCTAGACTGTAAAATGGGAAACACTTGGCAGAAGGTTCAGATTTTTATCAACCCTGAAAACAGAAAAAAACATAAGACATAAATTACGTACCTAATTGTTGTAAGACAGTTGCTTTTACTTGAGCAGAAAGGTTGTCTGTTTGCAAAAGTTGCTCATAAGCTTCTTTTGCAGAATGATACTTTCTCTAAAAAGCAGAAAAAGAAATATAGAGAAAAATGAAACCAATATAACCTTTAAAGAACTATGCCATATATTAAGAATTATATAATATTTATTATGCTTCGGCACATTTTAAAAAACTAGCTGGAAATAAAAATGGCTGATTCTATTACTGAATGTTTCTTTTTAACACTAGACAAGTTCAAATTGTATCCAAGGCTAATAATAAACACCCACTATAAAAAATAATTAAAGTATGACCTTTTAAATATTTGCCAACTCCCAATAGTCAAAATCACAACTTATTTAATAAAGAAAATCATCTCAATTTTACTTAGTAACATTAACGAAGCCAGAGTACTCTCCAAGCGTAAAATTTGTCTGCTTAGCAACAAGTTTCTAAGCAATACAATAATGAAGAACATACTCAAAAAAATGCTATAATAAAATCACAGGTATAAATGTAATTAAAATCTCAGTTATAAACATATACTTTCCAGAATATGAAATCTTACAAATATTTATAACATCTCTAATTTGAAATATATCACAAGTCCCATAATTACAGTATAACAATGCTTACAGTATTTTCAAGTTCCATAGGCAAATCTCTAAATGCAACCATTTACTCACAGTACTCTCCTCAAAGTTTCACCATGACCAAAAGCTATTATCACAACAGTCAAAGTTTAAAGCTACTCTTTCAAAGCAAAAGGAAAAGGCTGAAAAATGAAAAGCTTGCAAGCACTGCCTTTAAATTATACTTGGTAGAACAACAGGTATAGGGAAAAACACAAAACTGGTTATGTGAACCTCAAGCAAATCACTTACCCTATGATCTGACATCTACAAATTAACTAATATAAAAGGTAATATGTAATCTTTCTATCTACAGAATCATTCTACTTATCAAATAGCATTGGAAATAACTAAGGAACTATATTATGAAAATATATTATTTCAAAATTGAGGGAGTTATTTTAGACAACTGCACACTGAGATTATCAGCACTTTTTTTTTTTTTTTTGATTTTTCAAGACAGGGTTTCTCTGTAGCTTTGGAGCCTGTCCTGGAACTAGCTCTTGTAGATCAGGCTGGCCTCGATCTCCCGAGTGCTGGGATTAAAGGTGTGAGCCACCACCGCCCGGCTATCAGCACTTATTAATTGAACTTCTATTTATCAGCTCAACTACTTTCTAAGACATTAATCTTGTCTTGTCTACAAAAGTTAAGTAGGCAATTACTGAAGAATAAGGGCCAGCCTACTCAATCTAATTCCTTCAGCCAAAAAGTATTTATTGAACATCTAATACATCATAATGGAAATGGTTGGGCCACAATGTAGCTTGAAGAATAAAGACAGAAAAACAAAATACATCATGCTGTGTATGG
This sequence comes from Ondatra zibethicus, assembly GCA_004026605.1. Taxonomy (NCBI): domain Eukaryota; kingdom Metazoa; phylum Chordata; class Mammalia; order Rodentia; family Cricetidae; genus Ondatra; species Ondatra zibethicus. Next base: position 32,234 of record PVIU01010468.1, on the reverse strand, counting down.
TGACAGTACATTTTGGAGAAGAATGCGCAGATGGTTAGAATACTAGAAGAATGCTCACAACAACCTTGCTAAGTCAACTGACTGTTTAAAGCTAAGATAATAGACACAATGAACTATTTCAACTAATATAATCAGATTTATACCTTAAAAAAACTATACATTGTGAACTATCTCAGTGTTACTACACATGCAAAAACTAGAAATACAAAACAATGACACACTTGAAAATATATCTTCATCCTAACAAAAAACACAAAGTTGGCTTCTGCCTCATATCACATACAAAACAATAACTGCGTTAAAGCGAATTCACTGAACATGGGCAAAAGACCACAAACCACAAGAATAAAGACTTGACAAAACAAAACTTTTTTGTTTTAAATCCCAGCCAGAGGAGGCTAACCTAGACAGCACTGTGATATAATTTCTCAAAACAATAAAAATTTAAATTAAAAAAAGTTGGAGAGATGGTTGAGTGCTTATTGCTTTTGAAGAGGTCTGGGGATCCATTCACAGCATCCACATTAGGTGGCTCAGAATTGCCTATAAATCTAAGGGCACACATGTGTACACAAACCATATAGACCCTCAGGCAGGTAGACAAACGAGCGCGCGTGTACATACACACACACACAAACACACAGAGGGCAAAGACAAAAAAAAAACCCAACATATAAAAGATTACAGAAAACGACTAAATAAAAACTAGGTAAACACAATTTAAAAAAAAAAAAAAACAGCCCATTTGGGGGGTGAGGTTTGGTTTTTTGAGAAAAGGTTTCCCTGTGAAGCTATGGCTGTCCTGAAACTCATTCTGTAGACTAGGCTGGCCTCAAACTCAACAGAGTTTGCCTCTCGAGTGCTGGGATTAAAGACATGAGCCACCAACTGCCTGACCTTAAACATAAATCTTTTAACAGTTGGAGATGAAACAGAATACTGTTTGAGACACAGAATTTCTTATTTTCACATAGTAACCCAAGTATACAGTAAAGCATGTCCCCAGGAGATACATGGTTCTTGCTACATCCTCATATTTATATTTCTGTGTAATGTAATCAGATAGTCTGAGATCATTTGTCGATGGTTTCCAAACTCAGCTACATAGCACAATCATTTGAGAAACTTTATAAACCAGAATTAACAACTAAAGGATGATGATATGGCTCACTGTAGGTAAAAGCACTTCACAAGCCTGGTGACATGAGTTCCATCCACACAATTCAAGTAAGGGGGAAGAGAGAACTGATTATATACATACACACACATACACACAGTGACTGATAAAAATCATTTAAAAACAACATATTATAGTAAGCATCTATAACAGAATGAAGCATTCTTCAGCAAGAAAGAAATATTAAATATAGCCATTTGAACTACCAAATCAAGTTTATAGGCAAGTCATAAGTAAAATCTTCTCCAGATATATCAAGCTTCTTGTATAGCAATTGATGAAGCAAAACTATAAGTAAACTTGAGTATAAAAGTATAACATAATGCTCAGAATTTCACTAAATTATCTGAACTTAATTTCACTAATGCATGATATAAGTGATACTGTATATTTCTTTTTGAACTTGAGTAAATTAAAACACTTACCTGAGTTTCATATAAGTGGGCAATGTGAAACTGAACTGCAAAGAATGATAGAAAACAAAAACAGTAACAATACAGCAAAGTTTGGGGCAAATCATTCAAGAATAACAAAACAGAAAATACGCATGGCTGATAGTACATAGATTTAAGTAATAGGAACATAACTTTACCGGCTTTTAATAAAAAATATACAATTACATAGCAGAAAAGAAAAATAAACTATATGTAGCCATTGTTGGTCATTATAAAACGAAATTTATTAGCTATTAGTGTTAGTAACTTAGCAAGTGAGTATAGATTTCATCATTAACAAAGAAACAAACAAGTCAAACCACTTGGAGGGCAACTAGTAAACAGTCTTGGTATTAACAAATGAACACTGAAAATAAAAGAATATTTTGGCTTCTATTTCCCCCTCTTCCTGATATTATATCATCCGTGTTCAAAAACAAAACCAAGAATGAAAAAACTGGTACTTTTCTTTTTCTCGTGTGTGTATACCTGGATTTTAAGTAGTCAGATACCCTCTCAAAATTACATGTACATAGTTTATGTAAATTTGTAAAAACAAGGTTCAAAGCTATCATCAAGTTTTTCTGGGAAGCTTCTTATTAATTGAGATTTCTGAAAGGATGACTCTGACACTATAGACAAGGTCTGAAAGGCTGCCTTTTGATTCATTTCTGTGGGTGATTCTTGATGCTTGGCCTTTCTAGCCCAACACCAGGTGAACAATGTCACACAAGCAAGGTAAAGAAACAAAAAAATATAATGAATTTTAAAATAATATCCTGGATGAAAAGTACTATTATAAACATCAGATAAGTAATAAGATAAATATCAGGTAAGTGCAAATTAAAATATCCTTAGAAAATGAAAACCCAAAGTAATAAATTTAAATTCTTCAAAGTGGCTTTTGTCTATTGATCACTACCCACTATATTACAGCTCTTATAGTGAATTCCACTCATATTTCATTATGTGAGAGGAAAACTATTATAGGAAGAAGAGATGGAAAAACCTATGCACTTTTACACTAGTGTTCTAAAATACTGAAACTTCTGGCCACTAACATTTTTTACTGTTGTCTAATAAAAGGTGGTCATTAGAAAATGAAAACAAAACATTAACAACTAGTTGGTGATCTACTACCACTCTAAACTTCCTCTAAGTTGTCCTATGCCTTATGAAAAAGGATCTCATTAGCCCTTGAATTAAGTGCAGTGTTGCCCTTTAGAGTATGAAAAACACCATACATTTAAATTCTTTAAAGTCCTCTTTGAAATAGAGTGAGACTTCAAAACCAAGAAAAAGCTTCAACAAATCGCAACAGCTTTTTTTGTAAAACTAATATTGCCATAAAAGGTCAAGAAACTAAGTTTATTCAGAAACTAATATTTTGAGAATTAACAAAATTAATACTAGAAAGACATGGTGTAGGAGGTCCTTCTGTTTATGTGTTGCTTTCATTGGTTAATGAATAAAGAAACTGCTTTGGCCTTTTGATAGGCGGGGAAAACAGAGCTGAATGCTGGGAGGAAGAAAGCAGAGTCAGGGAGAAGCCATAGATCCTCCGCCGGAGACAGATGACAGGAATTTTACTCAGTAAGCCACTGCCACGTGGCAATACACAGATTAGCAGAGATGGGTTAAACTGAGATGTAAGAGTTAGCCAATAAGAAGTTAGAACTAATGGACCAGGCAGTGTTTTAATACAGTTTCTGTGTGGTTATTTTGGGTGTAAGCTAGCTGGGCAGCCAGGACAAACAAGTGGCCTCTCTCTCCAACAATTGGTGCTCCAATGTGGTCAACTAAATTCATGTAAAACCTGAGAGGGCTTGAAAAAGGAATTCTAGGGGAAAAAAAAATAGAGCTTTTTGCTGTTTGCTGTTACCATACCTCAGAGAGATTTTCCTGACTCAGCAGTCACAGCGGTTTTAAAATGCTGGCTTTCTGGGCTATGCTGCTAGCGCGATCTCTGTCTCTTGCAGGAGACAGAGCATTTGGATGGGGTTTGTGAGTAAAGTGCTACGGCTTGCTTGATGGCAATGTTGACTCTCTGTGTGCCTGGAAGTAGGGCAGCTCTGCCATGCTGGACTGGGCAGGGCAAGCAGGCACTGACTATTACCCGAGCAATGATGCAGCTTAAGTTTTTAATATGTGCTTAGCATTTTAAAAAGCACTCCTGGACAGTAAAGAATTACAGTTTCACAACAGGACAGATTCAGACAGAAAAGACCTTTAAATGGGTCACAGTGTTAGATAAATGTAAGCAGGCTTGGGAGAGAGAAGAAAAAGAGTATAGAGAGTCATAAAATAAAGTTAATGCTTAAAAAAAGAGTAAAATCTTTAAAGAGATAGTCATAGATTAAAAGGAATAAAGAAAAATAAGACAGGTAAAAATGGAAAATTCAGAGATTCTGGATTCTGTATATTATTGTATTTTCTTTGAATTTTTTGACTGTGAAGGGGCTAAGTACAGAGAGACATTTCATTGTATGGGCTGCTAAGCTAAACCTCTGGATCAAAATACACATCACAACAGCATTCTTCTTTAATTAACCAGAAAATATCAACTATAATAAAGTAAAAATATTTCCAGTAATTTTAACACCACATAAATCTTTGCATATCCACTACATGAATGGAAAATACTGTTTATAATCGATCTAAGTCATTTACAAGATAATTAATAAGCTATTAAAAAAAATCAACCTTCTTCATCAGCCCACTTCACTACCTATTCAGGCAGACTGGTGAAGATATTTAATGTCACAATTCTGTATGTACAAGTAGCCATAGCAACCAATAGTTACACTCAATAATTCTAAAAGAAATACACTGAACAGAAGTTGTTAATATGATTTTAAGTATTGTCATCATTTGTTATAAACTAATCTGAACATATGTATCAAAAGGTACTTAATACTTACTTTCAGCATTGGACAAAGTGCAGGGATTACAGTCAACCAAAGCTAACTGAAAATGCTACAAACAAGAGGAAAGTAAGAAAGTCAGTGCATTAAAAATTTAGTCGTATGAATGGATCTTAAAATATTTTTCAGGGATGTCAGAGCTAATAAAAATGTGGAACTATGTTCCACAAATAGAATATACTAACAAGTGAATGAGAATTACTTTGGGCATTCACTGCTCAAAACTGAGATATATTTACTGTTGTGTTATTGTCTTATAGCAGGTGAGAGTAGAGAATTTGAAGAATCAACCTTATCAAATTATTCTATATATCTCCTTATTTATGAAAAAGCTTTAGATTTTAAGTATTCAAGTAAATAGAAGTGTTATAAAATAATTTAAATATAATGCAACTTTTTTATTAATTTATTTTTTGGGAAAATTCTGGGATCAAACCTAGGGTCTCCTCAGTGCCAGGCAAGCACCCAATCTACTGACTTCCATGGCCAGCTCTGTACCATCATTTTTAAGAATATTAAGTCCAATAGTAGTGTCCAAACATTTTTTATCTCAAAGTGAAACTTAAACTTTTGAAAGCAGAAATTTCATTACAAAAACTGCTATGAAAGGTAAAACTATCCTTCACTGATTCTTCAATAGCCATTATATTTAAGTACCTTATAGTTACCCTCATTTATCTTTAAAATACAATTTTCCTTTTAGAATGTATATATACAATTTGCTTAATTTCACAGGCAATATTAAATTTACTACAAGCATATATAAAAATACATGTTAACATCAGCATTTAACACAACTTTTTTAAATGCAAAAACACTTAGTGATATACCTAGTTTAGCAACATTAAATTGAACATACAAACAAGTCTTTAAAAGTAAGCAAGCATTATATAGTTGGTATAAATTTTAAGTTAAATAAGCAAGATAATAAAACCTCTTTAATACTCTGAAAAAATATTGCACAAATATATACATATATATTCTAATTTTCCAGGCTGCCACAAAACTTTTGAAAGTAATAAACAATCAATGTACAATTTTTTAAGAAATCAACTTTAATAAATTTATTTCTACTTATACTTGAACCACCTAAAAGTAATTGACATTCAAGGTGGCAATTTCTAGATATAAGCCCTAAGAGATCTAACTTTCATAAAAAGAAATACTATCATCAAATTAAGTATGGTATTTTAGTATTTTAACATGAAAGCAAAAATATTGTACTCGAATTTGAATCTTCATGTAATAAGAATAAACTGTCAGTTACCCACCATTATATGGAAAGGAAAGCTAGAAAAGTAGCATTTGATAGGAAAAGAGTAGCTTTATATGTGCAATCACAAATGTCTGTTTACATATATGCAAAATCAAGCTAGCCTCTGCATTTGTAGCTTTCTTAAACCTTAAGGTTTACAGTAACTACTGAATAGCTAAACTAAAATAGAGCTAGAAACACTAAATCTTAATGCTTAATTTACTTAACAAATATTTATTGAAAGCCTCCAATGCCCTAAGAACATAAATACACTATGAACACAATGGTCAACAAAACAAAGGTTAAAAATTATATGCCACACTTGACTGAACTTTAAAAAAAAAAAAAGCCTCAACATCTGCTACTTCAAAGAGTCAAGACCTTTCCTTTGGTCTACTAAACAGATACTGAGTCTTCTAACATCCCGTTAGTGTGCCACCATAGCAATAGAAAACAGCCTATTTTAAGATACATAGTAGCATGAGAGTAAAACAGGCTTTCCTCTAGACCGAAAGAGAAGAAGCAGAGCAATCACACTTTCAGTCTGTACTATATTTCTAAGTCTCATCTAGCCTGTAAATAGAAATTCATATTTGACAGAAGACAGTCCTTTCCTCTAACTGAGGCAACAAAGGCAACAACTGAACTAAAAGGAAATAGCCTTCAAGAGTATGGTCTAAGTTTTATTGATTTCACTGAAATGCTAAAAGAAAGATCATTTATCAGCATTCAAGATCCTGCACAGAAACCTGGTATGAATCATTCTGGTCACATATTTATATAATTATAAGTATTAAAAGCAGCAATCAAATCACTAGTGCATTGGTTCAAACCTACAAACATTTCCAAAGAGAAAAAATGGAGGAAAATTACTGAGCAAAAGAATATATATATATATATATATATATATATATATATATATATATATATATATTCGAACCATGCATTAGAAAATGGAAGATCTTACAAAATAATTACTGTTTATAATAAATTTATTAATAAGGGGCTGGAGAAATGTTCTAGCAGTTAAAGAGTACTTGGAGCTCTTCAAGAGGGCCTAGATTCAGTTGCCAGTACCTACACAATTATGGTTCACAAGCATCTGTGATTCCAGTTTCAGGGCATCCAAAGCAATCTTCTGGCCCTTCTCAGGCACTGAACATATGCAGTATACACACATATTTACAAACAAAACACTCATATACATAAAATAAAAATACAGATAAAAAATTTTAAAGGCATACAAAATCATCCCACATAAAGGAAAGCATTGACACATCTTTCGGGTACGGATAACATGATTTTATAGCTTTATGTCCAATATTGGAACATAATATATGTACATATATGATACACACACATATACCTATTAACATATGAACCACAGACACTACTGGGAAACAGTTGTACCTCAAACTAAAATACTGCACTGCTAAAACTGACTTTGGTTGTATAGAACAGCCATTATTAAAAGAGGCTTCTGCAGACAAAAAAACTACATACAAACACAAAGGCTGAATGTTGTCAACAACAACAAAAAATGGTTTCTAAGAAAAAAGATTTGCCTAAGATATGCCTTTAATATTAAAGTGATTTTCTTTTCTCCTCACAATTTTATGCAGTTTGAAGCATGGCAGATTCTGTTGGCATTTATGAGTGCCTGTGCCTGGTACCTACAGGTCAGAAGAGGGCATCAAATCCTGGGGGGGGGGGCGCGCGGGTGGCGACTGAAATTAGACAGTTGTGAGCTACCATGTGGATGCTAGGAATTGAACCTGAGTCCAATGGAAAAGCAGGCAGTGTTCTTGACTGCTGAGTCCTTAATATCTTTATAAACAACATCAACTTTGGTTTTAAAAGGCTTTGACTTACTCAGCATTTCACAATTATGTTACAAACATGTCATTTGTTCCATATAGCCTATGGAACTTGATTTCTAATTAAAGGATGAAATCTATATTCACATAATGTAAAATGAATTAAAATTTCTCTTTGAAGTGCTTCATTCCTAGCTCTAGAGTCTGTCTATTCATAATCCTATGAAAAAGGAATGAATTTTTCCTATTTACTTGAAAATTATTAATTTAAAGCAATATTTGGTTTCTGAGCTCAATCCAAGATGTTTTGATTAAACAAGAGTTAGAGGTACCACTATTCAAGCCAGAAAATAATCTGCATATGGTTCTAATACACCACTAGCAGTGTTAAATGCCACTGTTCTGAGGGTTTTTATGTTGTGTGCTTGTCCCTAGAAACCAATATTTCAGAACACATAAACAAGATGAGTCCATGGCCAAAACTGCTTTCTGTGTTCAATGTAACCAAACTAAGCCTTTCTTCCCTTGAATTGATACTTGTCAGATATTTGATCACAATCTCAAGATAAGTAACTAATCAAAATAATTAACAAGAAATCTCTTCCTGTATCAAGTCAGTAGTAAGCAATCTCCTTAAATTCTGTAGCCTGAATTTGTGGCCCCATCCATTCATTTCTAAGAACTCGTTTGTCCTTCTACTCTTACTCAGGTTTTACTCATGTAACCATTCCATTTATTCTCCCAAATCTTCACTGTTACTGGTATTTTGCAATGTAGAAGTGACTCATTAAACATTTTAATAGCCGAGCAGTGTTAGTGCATACCTTCAATCCCAGCACTTGGGAGGCAGAGGCAGGCAGATCTTTGAGTCTGAGGCTAGCCTGGTCTACAGAGTGAGTTCCAGGACAGGCAGGACTACACAAAGAAACCCTGTCGCAAAACAACAAAAAGTAAAATATAATAATAATCTAGACCCAGTATGTGTTAGATATGCATGGATAATGACCAGAATAGGGCAACCAAATTTTCAAGTTCTTTTCACTGAGTGAATAACTTAAGCTACTCAAAATAAAGCTGATATGCACATAATTTGCAATGTAACATGTTATTTTGGAACATAACCTTCCTTAAAGTAAAATTAGATATACTGATTTGTTGTCTGAGTTTTCTGTCCTGCCTGGTTCCCACAATCATTAAGTGCCAAAGAAATCACACAAAGGTCTACATTAATCTAAACTGATTGGCCCATTAGCTCAGGCTTCTTATTAACTCTTGTAACTTATATTAGCCCATTATTCTTGTCTATGCTAGCCACGTGGCTCGGTACCTTATTCAGCGAGGCAGTCATATCTTGCTTCTTCTGTGGCTGGGCCAGGACTGCAAAGGAATGGGCTTTCCTTCTTCCCAGAATTCTCCTGTTCTCTTTGGCCCACCTCTACTTCCTGTCTGGTTGTCCCACTTCTATCTCCTGCCTGGCTACTGGCCAATCAGTGTTTATTTAAAATATAATTGACAGAATACAGACAATTGTCCCACACCACAGATTGTTTCATAAAGTCGCCGTTTAACACCAAATGTAACTACAAACTTAAGACATTATGAGTAAATACTAATAGTCACTTTTTAATTCCAAATGAGTACACTCTTAAAACTTCTAGGAAAGAAATTTGTGATGTAAGAAACCTGCAATTACCCTAACCCTCAGTATAGAGAGCATATTTACTGCTACATATATAAGCAGTTAGGACCTTTTCAAATATATATTTCATAGGTACTAAAGTATTTCAGATATTTTACTACTTTCTATATTGAGAATACATAATCAAACTCAAAGAAGTAAATGTCAAATATAAAAACAAAACTTGACAAGTGAAGTAGAGAAATGCAACTATTATTAAATGGTTACATAAATCAATTGAACTATCATCAGGCAAAGTTAACAAGTAGTAGGAAAAGGAATGAACAAAGAAAAGATATCTCCTTTACAAGTGAGGAAAAATACATAGACAGCAGCCAGGAATAGCATCATGTCAAAAGGAACAGCCGTGTTCCAGCCAATTGAAAACAGGGTCCCACTGCCAGTGACAGTTAAGGAAGGTTTAATTCACAAGAAATGAAGTGGCTTCCAATTTCCACAATCAAAATTCAAATTCCTTCTGATCATAAAAAGCCAAGCAAAGTCTTAAAATATAAGAATCAATAGTATTTCTGAAGGAAGAACTATACAATGTAGCTATAAGTAGAAAAAATTACTAAAATTTCTACCAGAATACTACTCTAATGGCTTTTAATGTATGCTTAAACACACAAAAGAAACGAGTATTAAGATTCATCTCATAAAACTTAATATGTGGTAATGAACACAACTTTATTTGTAAATCATCCTGGACTTAGTGGCATTGCTACCTATAATAGACACACTCGAGTATGAAGTTCATTAAAGAAAAAGTTTAAAAATACAGAACAGGCCTTCCTCACTGTATTTGTTACAACCAATTTAAACAGTAAGTACAGACAGCTTCTATGACATCAACACTACATCAATCCTTTAGAGAAGAATTTCTTCTCTTAGTACCTTGTTATAGGCCAAATCCAACACTAAGTCTTAAGTTTTAAAGCTTTCAACAAATCTTTCTAAATTACTGGAGAACATGAGGATCTTTCCAATCACCTTTGTAGAAGGTAAATCCTATGGGTGAGATATTCTCTCTCAATCCATTCCAAGACTAGGATCTTTAAAATGTCAGAAGACATAAGATCATGAAAGAAAGAGAACACATTAGGTATGAAGAAGAAATAGTAACCGTCACTGTTTCCACACAACTGAAATGTAAGGTCAAAGTATCAATGAAGAAACACAGATATTTTGAAATTTAATAGTATGGATGAAATTAATATCTAATATTCAAATTCCTAGGATGTATTTCTTCACTTCCCAATAGCTTAACTACATGAAACAAACTGTGTATCTATAATAACAAAAAAATGGAAGGATTTCATAGATTCAAAGATGGTTTCTAAGAAGTAAATATCATGTCTTAGTTTATCTTTTTTGGAGCTACTGTATCAGCATTCTAAACTGAGAATAAAATTTGCAAGTTTTGAACCAGGTATAGTGGTTCATACTTGTAGTCCCAGCACTCAGGCGTTGAGACAAGAGGACTGGAAGTTCCAGGTCAGCCTAGTCTCTACATGGTAAGATAAAAGCTAACGTGAACTACGTATCAAGATCATATTGTAAAAAGGATTACTATGTTTTATGTAGGATATAAGATTGCATCAACATCAATAAATGAAATAGTTTCAAGTAAGGTAAAAACAATGTGAAGTGCTATTCTCCTTAAATGTTGACTGTAAGAAGGTAAAGGAATAAATGAAGTGATGTACTAAGGCATTCAGCAAAAACAACTCAATATCCGTATTTTTTTTAGATAAAAACTAAACTTCTTTCCTAATTGTCTTGAGTCTATACTATAAGTAGGCATTTAAACATTTTATAGCCTCTTCACTTCAATATCTAGCCATTTAGAAATACTAATATGTATTTCTAGTAAAGACCTACATTTTCACTTAAAAAAAAAGCATCATTTGAGTTAAACCCATTTATGTTCAACTGTCCTTTTTTATTCTCATCTCATCCCTTTCATATGAACCCCTTCAATCACTTATCATCCTCAAATATCAAATTATAAAAAAAATAGCAACAATCTATAACTTCTGCTTAAAAAGAGGAAAAACAAAAAGGTTGAGAGACTTTTAAAAAATGACTGGGAATGGGGAGAAAGAGGCAGAGGCAGGCAGTTCTCTGTGAGTTCAAGACCACCCTGGTCTACAGAGCTCCAGGAAGACAGATAGGGATACACAAAGAAACCTTGTCCCAAAACAGTAAACAGAAAGAGTCAGTGAGAGGTTCAGTAGATAAAAGATCAATAAAGAACTTGACTTAAATCACTGAGACCCATGTGATGAAAGGAGAAACAGCTACCACAAGTTGTTCTCTGACCCATAGGAACAGGAAAGATAAATTAGATAGACAGACAAGACAGACAGATGATCAATCTGAATGTTCTTTTGGGCAGCAAGATTTATTTTCTTTTAAGTATATGTACGTGTGTGCGTTCACAGGTATCCACTGAGGACAGAAGAGGATATTGATTGAATCCCTGGAAGATGGACTTACAGGCAACATAGGTGATAGGACCTGAATTCAGGTCCTCTGGAAGGGTGGTAAGTGCTCCTAAGCACTAAGCCAACTTTCCAGCTCCAAAATGTAAAAGTTCTTAACTTGATATACTTTAATAATATTTAAATATACAAATATTAGAATTTCTCGATTACCCTCAATACATTAAACAGATGCACTGGCATTAACTGACTGAAGAATACGGATCTTATTTTCATTTATTAGCTTCAACTCCAAGAAATAATTTTAATAGTACACCAGGGTGTTGAAACTAGGGGCAATGTAGAAACTATTTGTCACAATTAGTGTACTTTTAGAAAAGTATGCAAAAATAAGTAACTAACATTAACAGCATTAAAAGGAAATTAAAAAAAAAATCACACCCTAAATTTATTGAATTTTGTTAAAAACGAGTATTATCTGATGCAAGAAAGAAATTTTTTAAATGCCATATAGACTTATCACCCTAAAATGAAGTCTCATTCAGGTAATAGTAAACCAGTTTACAAATTGAGAAATGTGCCCAGTACAAACTAAACACATGAGATTATTTAGTGGCCAATTTAATGGGAAAAAAAATAACACCATGATTAACAAATGAGGTCATTAACTTTATATTTCTGTGGATAGGCAGACTGACAAAAACAAAACACACACACGCGCGCACACACACACACACACACACAAAATAAAACAAAAATATACACCCAACCAATGAAGGCATGGTAGTACACACATATCACACACATCATAGGAGACAGGCAGAAAGATCAAGAATTCAAGGCTAGAGGCTGGAGAGATGGCTCAGTGATTAAGAGCACCAACTACTCTTTCAGAGGACTTAGGTTCAATTCCCTGCACCCATATAGCAACTCACAAACTTTTATAATTTTAGTTCCTCGGGCACTAGGCAAACAAGTAGTAAACAGATATACATTCAGACAAAATACCCATACACATAAAATAAATAAAATTTAATTAAAAAAAAGAGTTCAGGACTAACTTCTGCTAGGTTCAAGGTTAGACTGGGTTGCACTAGAGCCTATCTCAAAACAACAACAAAACAAAACAATGGGAGAGGGGGACACATCACACCCAAATCAAAAACCAACTGTACTAAAAAGAACTAAAGAACTGAAGCTGGACATGAGAGCACACACCTGTGAATCCCAGCAGTAAGGCTGAGACTAGATCAGCTCAGACTAATAAGGCAATCCTTTATAGTTGGGAAAATAAGGCTATAAGACACAGAATATGTATTTGTACATAAATATTTATTCATGTACATCTTTATAACATATATTATAAACATAATTATATAATATTCCATATTATGTAGCATAAATTTAGGTACACGTTCATAATGATTTTGCAAGGTAGGCATAATCATTCTGGTTCAGTAGACAGAAAGAATCAGAAATTAGTAATTTTCTTAAAGTTACAAAATTAGTTACAAGGTATGTGGCAGAATCAAATTTCGAAACCAAATTTGCTTGCTATGAGAGCTGTTACCAAAATAGAATGAACCTGTTTTAGAGACGTATTTTGATAAAAAAAATATTATGAAACATTGACTAAAACAAACCAGGAGGCTCTGGAATCTAGTAAGAAAATAAATTATTTTTATATAAATACCATTTTAAAAGTATTATAAAAGCAACATCTCTCTTCAGGAAAAAGTCAAGGAAATAAGGTAGAGAAGAAGTGATCAGAAGCTAGACCTATAGCTCAGTAGTTAAGAGTGTTTGTTGCTCAATCACGAAGACGAGAGTTTGGATGTCAGCTCCCATGTCACAAGTAGGGTGTGTTCTAAATGTCTATAAGTTCAGCTGTGAAGGGGACAGAGAAAGGAAAATTGCTGGGGCTTGATGGCGTCCAGCTTAGCTGAGAAACTGTGAGCTAGTTCTAGGGTTTAGGCAGAAACCCTAATGAGAGAATGAAGAAGACATCCTCTTCTGGGTTCAAAGCATGCACACCTGCACATAAATACATATACTTCCACAAACATGTTTTTTTAAAAAAAATCTGATCTGTAATGGAAGGAATATTCACAGTACCCTCATTACTAAAATATTCTTTTTATTCGTTTCATCCCTCCATTATGTAGAAATAGTATATTTACAGACTTGAACCTTGCTCAAAGACTGAGCATAACTGTTCTAAGAATGACATCCCCTTTGATAAACAATTAGAAAAGGCCAAGTTTTATTTCATCTAATGAGATGAAAGGTGAAATACTTCTGAAAAGCTTAACATGAAGATAGGATCATTCTCCTGAATGAATGATGATCACTACCTATTGACATTACTAATAAATGACAGCACTATACTAGGCACAAAAACTACTATATGTGACTATAAAAGTATCCCTCATCCACTTAAAAAAAAAAGTCAAAATAGAACTAAAAGGAATCATCTTTGATGAAACTTCGGGTCAATTTACTCAATTCTAAAGGCTTGACTTCATACATGAGCTACTTGATTTAATTAAATTTATTTGTATTTATATGTGCATACATATGTGGAGGTCAGAAGACAACCTTCAGGAATCTGTTCTTTCTACCATGTGGGTTCTAGGAACTAACTCATCAGGCTCAATGAGAGATCTTTTCTCTGCTAACACTGCAGCCTAAAAGGCATCGATTCCAACATACTGTGCTATGAAAAAGTCTGATGTGGTAGAAAAGTCAGCAGAGGTTCTCCCCTTATCCAGATGGAGGTAAAATATTTGTTTAAAAAAAAAAAAACAACTGGAAGTCATCCAAGGAAGAAGTGAACATTCCCTCCTTCTAATTTCTACCTCCATGCACTGCAAGCTAAACATTTACAATAATAAACGAAAATAGCTGCTCTTGGAACCAAAAATGCTGAGATTCAAAAATTTCCATTTAATAGACAATGAATACATAATTTAGAGAGAGAAGGCTTTACAAAATAAGTATCAATGCAAAGAGAAAATCAAATCAAAACCTTGATATTGTGAAAAAGAAAAATATCAAGAGCTCTTAAAATCACCTATGTTTGTAGAAATTTATTAAATATCTGGATATTATCAATTATTTTAAACAAATAACAACTCCCTCCCTAAAAAGAAGCTGCCCTTACTTGGAGCATTTTTGGTAAGATAAACATGATCAAGATTTGTTAGTATTTTACCTTAGCACTGAAAAACTATACAGGAATATTTTGATTGAGAAGCAGGGATGCTTCTAGTTAGATTTGAAACACCACACCTCCTGATTTAAAGGAACTTTTAATATTGGTGGCTTTCTTGAAAACAGAATTTTATTCAGACATTACTAAAGTTATCATTGTACTAACATTCAGGTATAGTTACATTCTGTAATTTGGAACACATTTAATTACCACCCACAATGCATACCCGGAATAAAGTTTGTTAACTGCTATCAACCCTTCTGCAATTAAGAGGGATGTTTATTTTGCGTAATAAAACATAGTTAGGAATCTTTGATAGCTAATGAAAACTGACTATCTAGAAGGAACTTTTAAAGTATATAAGATGACATTTCTAAATTTATTTTCTACTTCAAAACCAACGATTTACCACAGTTTATTTTAAGAAAACATTCCACTAAGCTGAGGAAAACTGTAAATTCCAGGTATAATATACTCTCCACACTACTTAAAGTCATGCTGGGACCTATTCCTCTACTGCACTTACCTTCAACTATTGTGGTCTACATTTTTTACAATCTATTTGTCTTAATGTTCTTGGTTGCATAACTCTTATAAGCATTTTTCCTTATAAAAGCATGAGAGGTTGGAGGAAAAACAGTATTTGCACAGTTTTCTATAGTGGTATAGTATTTGTGTCTTAATAATAAAGCTTGCCTGAAGATCAGAACACAAAGCCATACAGGCCAGGCAGTAGTGGCACACACCTTTAATCCCAGCAGCCACACTTGTCAGTCATACATGCCAGCCAGTGGTTTCACACACCTTTAATCTCAGCACCCACATTAGTTAGCCATAGAGGCCAGGTGGTGGTGGTGCACACCTTTAATCCCAGCACTAGAGAGGAATATAAAATGGGAGGAGACAGTTCTCACACTCACATCTCAGTCTGAGGATTTGTGGAGGCAGGATCGCCCGTTTCGGTCTGAGGTAGAGGTTAAAAGCCAGTGGCTGGCCGCTTTGTATTTCTGATCTTCAGCTTGAACCCTGAAAAACCTGTCTCTGGGTTTTTATTATTTGTGCTATAGCTTTCTACTTTAAAAATCTAGAACAATTAGGAACACTTATAGATAGTTTAAAAACAAAACACCTCTTGGCAGTTCCTTACTAGTGAGTTCAAATTACAACCAAATATGAAGTCATTCTTTATCTCCCTTCTCTACCCTTCCCACAACCTTTAAAATCATGACCAATATGCAACAAAACTTAGCAGTCATTAAGTTCATAAAATTGAAAGCATGCCCCAGGACTTGTAATCTTTCCAAATTAAAATTTTTTGTCACGTAGATGTTATTTTCATGAAAGTCCTAGTAATGATGTCAAAGGCAGAAGAAACTCAATATAAAATGAAAATTGGGAGAAATTGGTAGGAAGATACTCAACCAACAACCTATTATTTTTCCCCAACAATATTTATACTTATAAACCAGTAGTCCAAACGCCATGAAAATAGTCTTTTAATCCAATTTTTCTTTCATTTCATAGTTGAACAGTTCCTTCATCTAAATAAATTTTCTTTGAACGTGCCAATGTAAGTTAACATTTCTCAATGCTCTAATATTTAACAATAACAACAATCAGAGAAACACAACATTGTATCTTGAAAAAAACCCAACAACCTACCTTTAAACTAGACTCATAGTCTGTGTTCACTTTGAACATAAGCCCAAGTCGTAAATGAATTTCCTTGGCTCGACAAAAGCTGGGATCAACATAAAGCACCTCCTGAAATGCTTTAATTGCCCTGAAAGAATATAGACATAAGATATCTTAACTTTTTACATGCGCATGCTTTTCTGCTTGGTAGTACAGTAAAACTTGTTTTATGCAAAGCTATTTTTAAATCTCAGGTTTATAAAAATAATATAAGTGTTATTGAAAACTAAAAAGGAGCACCTAGCCCTTTTATATAATTAAATGTACATGGTCTAATTTCATATAAAATGGGAAAACTAAACTTACTCCAAATTATTCAAACAAACAATATTTCATGGTTTAATAAAATTCTGTGTAAACAAACAGTTTCACTGCTTCTGGAATTTTTTTGGAGAGGTAGAGAAGAGTACACAGAAAGGTTTGATTTTAAAAGAAGAGGGCAAAGTTTAGGGATTAATCATATTTCCAGTCTATTATATAAAATAAGTTTATAACTTTGTGGCTTGCTTTCCATGTTTTGGTGTGCAATCCATTTGCATTTTATATTGCATTAGTGAGGAGTCAAGTTTTCATTTCTGTATTAATATCTAACAACTCCCACATTATTTATAGAAAAGACCATCCTTACTTAAAAGCTCCATGGAAATGCTGACATTCACGTGCATCTGTTTCTAAGTTTGTATTCTAGTTAACTTTTCTTGGGCTATCAGCTTCTTTTTCTCAAATTCTCATTGTATAATTTCTTTTTTTAAAAAAAAAAAAGTATGATTTCAAGCAGAACAAATCGAGGGAAGAGATTCTTTTTACTGAATAGACTTCTATTTTGTCATTGCCTAATTTGATCATGTTAATTACCACCTGCTCAAAAGGAGTATTCAAAATGCTTCGAATTTTAAAAGTTACAAATCTACTGGAATGGGGATGTAGTTCAGATAGCACAGTGCTTACTTAACATGCATGAAGCCCTAAGTTTGATCCTCAGCACCTTATAAGTTCAGCATGGTGATTCATGGCTGTTTATCTTATACTCAGAAGGTAGAGAGAAAGATAATTAATCATTCTAGGCTACTGAAAATGTCACAAATGCAAGATCTCCTGAGAAAATTGGGAGCATGGAGGTGGGGGTAGAAGGGAGGATAAAATGGGAGAAGGGGAGGGGGTAGGAGAACAAGGAAAAAGATATCTTGATTGAGGGATCCATTATAGGGCTAGCAAGAAACCTACCAGGAATCCACTAGGATGACCCCAGCTAACACCCAAAGCAATTGTGGAGGGAGTGCCTGAACTGGCCTTTCCCTATAGTCAGATTGATGACTATCTTAATTGTCATCACAGAACCTTCATCCAGCAACTAATGGAATCAGGTACAGAGATCCACAGCGGAGCGCTGGGCTAAGCTTCCAAAATTCAGCTGAAGAGGAGGAGCAATATGAGCAAAGGGGTCAAGACCACGATGGAGATACTCACTGAAATAGCTCACCTGAGCTAATGGGACTCTGAACTGGTAGTAGGGGAACCAGCATGGGACCAAACTAGACCACTCTGAATGTGGGTGATAGCTGCATGGCTGGGGCAGACTGTGGGGCACTGACAGTGAGACCAGGATCTATCCCTACTTCTTGTACTGGCTTTTTGGAACCCATTCCCTTTTAAGTGATACCTTGTTCAGCCTAGATAAAGTGGGGAGGGCCTTGGTCCTGCCTCAAAGCAATGTGCTAGACTTTGGTGACTCCCCATGGGAAGCCTTAGCCTCTAAGGAGTGGATAGGGAGGTGTGGTGGGGAGAGGGAGCCAGAGGAAGGGAGGGAGTGGGAACTGGGATGGTATATAAAATGAAAAAAGATAGTTTTTTTTTAAAAATTAACTAATTTTAAAAATGTCACAAATGTTCATATAATTACATAGCAGGAAACAGTAAAATAAAATAACAAAAAAAATCTGAGTTATGGTGAGTAATATTTAAATCCTATTGATTTAAAATTTCTACTAAATGACATATTATTCTACTAGTATCATATATTCTTTGTAAAGCTTTTTAAGAGCTAGCACTAGTCCTATAATCATTAAGTTGGCTATTTTGAATCTTAGAGTTTTCTAAAATAATTAAAATAATATAAATATATTTATACAAAAATATATCACAAAATACTTCATATGTCTTTAGTAACTTTATTCTAATGACTCACACCTTATCTAGTTTCTTCTTAAAAAATTAAAGAGTGACTATATACATGTTTATTTGCAATGTTAAAGACTTCTACTAGACAGTTTATTTGTCAGGAGGAACAAACCTTTACACCTGTTTATGGCAGTATTTGACTTTCTTCCTGAAGAAATAGGTATTTATCTGTTAGATGATTTTAATAAGTGGGTGGGAAATGTGTAAGAGAGGAGTCAAAGGGCTGACAGAAAATAATGGGGGGGGGATTTAAAATCTTATTTAAAATGTGTCAATCAGTGCAAGCACAAGGAGAGAAGACAGTGCATGCCTGTGGGCAGAAGCGCCAAGAAGGTTAGAAAGAGAGACCAAGAGCTCAGTGGAAGAATGTATGAGGCCCTAGGTTCAGATCTAGCAGCAGCCCTTTGCTCTCCACAAAAACAGGCCACTTACCAACAAATGATACCAATTTGAACACATATAGTATGGCTGAGAAACAGTGCGCAGAAAGGGTTCAGAAGCTTTTAGGGTGGTGGCAATATTTTACTTCTTCACCCAGATGACAGCTATATTAATGCTTATTTTTCACAATAGCATGTTATGATATATATTTATTATTTAGACCATTTAAGGTATACTTGTATTAACAAAACCATGACCAAGAAATAAAGATGTAACTGAGCTAGGTTCCAGCCTCAGCACTAAGCAAACCAGAGTTGCTGGAACAGTTTGACAATCTCAGCACTGAGGAAGTGGAGGCAGGAAGATTAGAAATTAGAGAGCATCCTGGCTACCTAGCCAGTGAGCTTAAGGCAAGCCTGGGATACATGAGACTCTGTCTCAAAAATATAAAAATCATGATTAATGCTTCACAATGTCCTTAGGAGGTGAGTCAGAAAAACTGCTAAACAAAAACCCCAGGCAGGTGTGAGCCATAGACAAGAAGGAAAAGTGGAAAGGCAGAAGTTAGGAAAGAAAAAAGAAAGTTTATGAGGGAAAAAAAGATAAGATTGCATGACATCAGTAAAAATCCATCTTCAAAAAATATTTCCTGTTCTATCTCAATTAAAATTCTAGTTCTTCCCCTAAATGTACTGTTTTTGGATGTAGACAAACATGGTTTTATGTTAATATAATCTCTGACTAGGCAGTCTAGATTCAGAAACACTAAAAACACATTAGGCTCAGTCTATGTTCACTCTTTAAAGTCTAAAAGTGCCAAGGCAGACACACATGCACAAACGCAAACACAGCAATATATATCCTAATCATCAAGCTCTCCTTGATGCTATAATGTTATAAACACTCTTCAGCTTTCATCACTAGAATATTTATAAAAGACCCTTAAAAATATTTTGCCTGGGGGGGGGGTAAGGGGGCTGAAAAGATGGCTCAGCGGTTCAGAGTACTGACTGCTTTTCCAGAGGATCTAGGAAATTCGAATTCCAGCCCCCACATGGCAGCTCACAACTGTCCATAACTCCAAGATCTGACACCCTCATACTGTGTGTGTGTGTGTGTGTGAAAGAGAGAGAGAGAGAGAGAGAGAGAGAGAGAGAGAGAGAGATTCTGTGTGTGAGTGATAACTTCGTTTTACATTTAACATCTGTGGGAAGTTGCCAGTTAGCTCCAATCTCAGCTGGCTGTTGCTGTTCTTCCTCAGCCCATCTCAAAATTTTCTTTTTTTTGCAAATACTGGTACTCTTGTCTTCACTACTTCTTTTTACTATGTTGTCCTGGTCTAGAATATTTTCATTCTTTAGCTTCCTTCTAAATCCACTATTATCATCAAGACTCACAATGCAAAAATCAACTAATTTTTGCTTAGTGTTAAAGCTAGTAATTAGGCCCAATCAATAATCAAATCATTCTGTTTTCTACCTATTGTATACTGTTTCCACTTTTTCTAAGCTTGTTCCTTCAGGTCTTCATTCTTTTCTTCTTCTCTAAACCATGATCAACAAGAACAAATCAACTTAACATGATAACTCATGTCATCACTTGAATACAACCAATACAGCTATTTGTTGGGAAGGAAGAACTCTACAGGCTCTTTACTGATTAAGACTCTTCACGTAACAGACAATACATTTATTCACATATCTAAGTTTGACTTTCTGCCTAAACTTTTGCTGGTTTTTCTCTTGTGTGACACTTGGGCATTACACATCCCAGGAAAACAGAAGGTGGGAAGACAGAATGCTGCTAAAGATTACATGCAAATTTTGGTTATTATCTTACTGTATATTCCTCTCTCTCCAAAATACATGGAGACAGAATATGGTCTCTGTAGCACAAACTAGATGATATCACTATTAAATATTTTATCCTGACAGAATTTTAAAGCAATTTAATTTAATCTTAAATGGCTACTAAAAAAACTGTAAAAAATATTTTGATAACACAATGCCTAGAAAATTTCAGTTTTCAAATAGGCAAAGCATACATTCGACTGGAAAAAAATAATTTTTTAAGGAACATATCACTGTGCCTAGTACTATTGCTAATTTTTTTAATAGCCTAGAAGCAAGTTTTTATATCACCAAATTATTTCTATTGATTTTTTTGGGTTAAAGAATTGTTTCATTGAATCATAAGCTTAAAAAGAAAATTATATAAACCTAAATCCCCAATAGCACTAATTCCACAAAAAACACACATGTGCTAAATATACTTTAAAAGAATGGTCACTTTTTAAACAGATTTCTAGAAAAATCATACTACAAAGAAAGGAGGGGGGAGGGGGAAGAGGGAGAGAGAGAGAAAGAGAAACACAATCATTTAGATCTATAGCAAACAATTCTAACAGAATGTTCCTTCCACATTTTTGGCATATTTGTAAAGAGAAATAACAAAACTTGAGCTAGGGATAATAATGCTATGTTCAGAGTGTTTCCTCAAAAATAAAGGGGGAAATGAAGAAATTACATAATTTTTCATACAAATTAAAGAATGGTCTACCTCTAAGTTAGTAGTAAAATACACATGTACAATATATATGTACTCCCATACATATACATTCAGAAATTTACAGGCTCTTTTTAAGAGAATATTAGAAAGATTTGATGAATTAACCAAAGAGACAGGTGGGTAAGATTTTCAAAGATGGAAAAGGAAAGAGAAAACAGATCAAACAGGAAATGTCATGAACAAAGTACAGTGGCCAAAAAAAAAAAAAAAAAAGTTTCTGGTCTCTTTAGAGAATGCTAATGTAGTGTGATTAGCACAAAAAATAAACTTGAACAAGAATTGGACTACAAGGATTATTTGAGGTTGAATTAGAAGAGGCAGGAAATGTGAGGCTTAGTTAGAAAGAGCACATTGCAGGTGCATGTGCTGACATTTGCTAGTGAATCACCTCCCTCCTCTCTCTAGCCCTCTTTAGAAAATCTTCAATCACCACTACAATAAGTAGGGCACATTTTCCCTTCCTGTACTGCAAAATTTAAATATTTAGCCCCTAATTCCCCTGAAGTTTAACTAATCAAAACCCTTACAAATTCTCTCTGGTCATCTTTGTGTCACTAGTAAACTATATATTGTCAGAACTGCCTTAGTTAAATGTTCTAGTTTTGTTCCCCCAAAAGAGATTATTTAATAAACTCAGTGTATGTTAACATCAACTATTTATTGATAATAAAATTTCAAACTAAAAGCATGTTTGTATAATAGCTCAAAAATAATCAATAAATAGAGGTTTTGAACAGACTCAATGCCAGACAAGCCTTGGGATCAATGGTATCAAAACTGCATTAGGTTTATTTTTTTCCCTAATCTCTTTCATCCTATCAGAATGCTTTAAAATCGTCACTAAAACAACCCATCTTTTTCCTTACTGCATTCAGTGAAATGACCATATAGGAGAGCAGAAATTCCTTGTCCCTTAAGAGCATACAGTACTGACTGCTGTAGAAATGAATCCTAAAAAGCTGTACGAGTAATGTGTTAACATCTGTCCTTTAAAGCTCATCTCCACCTTATTTCATCATCCCTTTTGATAACCTATCATAGTTGCCAATTACATTTGATAACCTATCATAGTTGCCAATTACATTTGATAACCTATCATAGTTGCCAATTACATTTGGAAACCTAAATTTCAAAATCTATGCATGTAGCACGGAACTATGTATCTCTTACATTTGCCACAGTGAGGCCACACTGATATTGATCAATGGAAAGTATACTAACAGAAAATGCCAGAGATAGATGATAAAGATATACACATCTTAGATATGCATTTAAGGATATGGCTAAAACCTGTACTGAAAGGAAAAGTTTCTATTTCTTCAATTATACTTTCAAGAGTTAATTTTCCTCATCTTTTTCTGCCCTTCTAAATTTCCCTTTTCTCTTTATATTCTCACTTGAGGATATAGGTTTCCTGTGAAGGCATCTTTATTTCAAAGTAACCCTAGCAATTGACCACTTTCATGTACACATGCATGTACAAATAAAAGAACTCCTTTAAGAGACCATTGCACATAATCATGTGTTTCCATGTCTTTATTTTCCAGTCTGGACATCTCACCTTAAGCTCCTAGATTTCTGAGTATTAATAATAATAGAACTGAAAAATCAGAATTCAAATGAGGATCTAACAATTGCTCTAATGTATTAGTAATCCACTATGGGCTCCTCTGCCTAAGAAGAGGCTGTTACTAAAACTAGAGAAGCTAATGAATGTAATTAAATGAAACAGACCCACAAAAATCAAAACAAAACTCCCACCGAAAAAATGAATAGCATAATCTGTCAAGAAACAGCTTAACAGTAAAAACATAGCTAATCAAGTAATAATACATTAGTAAGTATCACCAGCCTAAAACACGCATGTTGGTTAGACGCATTGTAAGATACTCTGTCTCATCAAATGCCAACAGGCATCATTACCAAATACAAACCTTATTTAAATTCTACCTGTACAAAAATTACAATATTCTGAGACATCTCTTTGTACAGAGAATGGAAAAAAACTTTTCTAATGACACTTCTCAACAAATTTCAAAGAATTTGGTGTTCAACCAGAAGTTCCTAATAGCAGTCGATATTTATCATGAAACATGTAACAGAGCATAAAGTAATTTCAATCTAAATAAATTACTGTTAAATCAGTCTGTACTGATTAACTCTCATCAAGCACTATTGTGTGCTTTTTTAAGTTTGCAATTGTTCAAGCAATACCAAAACAAGCTAAAGTAGAAACATGAGGTGTAGACTTGGGGGAGAGAAGGGTGTTGACCAGCAAAAGCAAGTAAACACATCACCAGGGAGAATTTATGGACAAAGGTTTAAGGTATATTATTCAGGAAGTAGCCAAAGCACTGAAATTTAAGACATAAGAAAATGGTGGTGACCAAGAATAGATCAACAGAAGGCACTTATTTAAACATTGCCTTGTCCCCTTTATCACTCAGTTTCATTTCTGAAATCAACTGAATAATGTAGAAATCATATATTATGAATCAAAAAATAACATGGTCATGAACTTATTAAATAATAACAACTTCACTACTAATTTTGCTCTTACCTTCAATGAAGAGGTAAGCTCTGAGTTAACGATAGGTTTGTGAAACCTATGGTCTGACATAAAAATATCCATCCTTAAAATGGAGAGTTCCTTGCTCTTTTTCTTACATTATTTCCAATGAGCCATAAAGATTTACCAATATGCCCAGGAGAACCAGTACAAATATGAACCAAAGACTATTGCCTACAGGAAGACTGCCATTAAGTTTAAAGACGGCCTGCATTACAAAGTGATACTTTGTCTTTTAAAAAAAAAAAAAAAGAAGAGGAATAGGAGGAGGAAGAGGAGGA